>JAPDPM010000016.1:15297500-15347500 GCA_032173925.1 Heritiera fomes | reverse complement strand
GGGGCCCTTTTCTCCTTTTAGATGTGGTGCCCTTTTCAGCCCAAAACGTTTGTCTTTTTCAGCCCATTGTTTCAGCCCAATACCTTGCTTTCTTTTAGCCCAACATTTTCTCTAGCTGTTTCACATCTCTTTTATTTGAATAAATCTTCATTTTCTTCAAATATGCAATAAAATTTAAATAACAATAATGAAGTCTAAAATCAACAAAAAATAAATAAAATTAGACTAAAGTTTAAAGTTGAGAAGTGATAAATTATGCTAATTTATGCAAGTCATCACTTGAAAACTGGCTTGAAACTTTCAACCAATAGGCTACTAGAGCAAAACAAAAAGACTAAAAGGGATAGGAAGTCAATGCTAGCAGGACATTTCTTCCCACCTTCTCCCCTGGCTTGCCCATCAGGAAGCGGGGAATGAATGACCCGCTAGATGGCTCGCTCTTCCCAGTAGCAGGCAAGGCCAAAAAGATGGGGTTTCTTGCCATTTGTCCTATCTGACTGATTAGCATCCAGTTTGGCTACTGCTGATCGTAGTAGGCTTACTGAACTAGATACTTCTGTCTCTCTTAGCTATTTATTTGACTTGCCTTTTCGGTTCTTTCTTGTACAGCTATCTGATGCTATGCTTATCACAGACTGATTGTCTCTCTATTCAGAGACTAGCGGAATCCTTCTTTTCAAGAAAATTGGGCTAAGGTGAAGGAAACTGAAACAAACACGCAGTGGAATTTAAATCATTCAGCCTCCACCAGGATCGATTCGGAGGGTTGCCTGATTAGGGTTTCGAGATTTTACCTAACGTTTTCTCCGACTTTCTGTTGTTGGTCAAGTCACAAGCAACAACTTTTCGTTCCTGCCTCTATGGTATCCACACGAACAGATCTCACGACTCTTGAACGTCTCACGATCAGAAGCCTTAAAGAGCGTTTTTTGATTCCTTATAATCGAATTGCTAGCTTCGATTAAAAGAATACTTTTTTTTCTGTTTTTAATTATGCGGCTCTGTTTTAGAAAAACATCCTTTTATAGGCAGTAAATTTTACCCTAAAATTTACTGCCAAACAAAACTCTAATCCTACTTAAAATAGGATTAGCTATATCCTTAATCCAATTCAGAATAGGATTAGATATATCCTTAATCCAATTCAGAATAGGATTAATTAAGCTCCTCATTGATCCGTTCTAAGTGTGCGACCCAATAGGTTCTCAAAACAATGGTAATGACAAAATTGTCATAGGCAATGAGTGGTATCTAGCAACACATCATTGCTACCCATGTAACGAGAATGTCAATGACTCGACATAACATTACTCGTGATAGATGTTACCATGTAGTCTAATCCTTTTATCCTTTGATGTCTTGATTAGACACAAGTCATGGAATGTGTCACACTTGTATAGTCTAATCAGCGTTTCTTGATTCCTGAGTAGACTAATTAAACAAATAAAATCAATATCTCATATTGACTTATTCAAGCACAGTCATGCATTTCTTAGTCTCACTCTATCAAAGGGCCCAAGACATCACTCTTGTTATATAAGAGGGATAAATCCTATCTTGATCACTCAACATCCCTCTACATAGATCAAGGCATACCCAATTACTACCTTTATAGTCCATCCTGTTACGAATGACATCTAGCAGTAAAGTATGCAATTCTCTATGTTGGGATCTCTGATGATCTCAAGTTAAAGGGTCACATACACCATCATTGATATGGACCTCACCGAAAGAAGATGAGGTTCATATGAAGAAGACAAAGAACACTTGAAAAAAAAACAATAACAAGTTAAAAACGCAGCAAAAGAAAATAAAAATTAGAAGTAAAACCAAGACCCGTTGTGTAGAAACACAAGAACCTATGGTATTGGACCAAGACCCGTTGCCTAGAAAAGCAAGAACCTATGGTATATATTGGTGGAAGGTAGAAGAACGCCACAAGGAAGACCTTGATAAGTTCAAGAGTTCTCAAGAGAACCAAAGAGAAGAAGTCTCTCAATTTTATTGCTAAAATCAATTGTGTTCTCCCCAAAGGGTTACATAACTATTTATAGGCAAATAGATAACTTGCAGCACAAGTAATAGGAATCCTACTTTCCTAACTTGCAGAATAGGAAATAGCAAACTTGCAGAACAAGCAATAGGAATCCTACTCTCCTAACTTGCAGAACAAGTAATAGAAGTCTTACAAAATCTATTATTTAAAAAGGAATTGGGCTTAAATTAAATTAAGACAATGTTCAGCCCAATAATACTTAACTAAATAAAATATGCATCTAGCCTAATTTGCATTTCGGCCCAATACTTGTGTGTCTTCAAGAAGGTTGAACTTGGGCTTGGATCATGTTGTAGAAGACTTTATCATCCTCCATGCTCAAGCTTTGTTGGGCTTTCTCTCTAGCAATATCAATGAAACCAGCCAAGGCTTGTTGCATCATCTTTGATTTAGCTCTTGTAATTGGACCTCCATGGATACTCAAAGGATCACGATCATCACGAACATGACTTGAGCTTTGTGAGCTTGGATCTCCATCATTCCCCCTCTCCTCGAAAGGATTTGTCCTCAAATCAGAATCACCTACATCCATATCAAAGGGAGAAAGATCAGAAACATTAAATGTAGCACTAACATTATACTCACCTGGAAGATCTAACTTATAAGCATTGTCATTGATCTTCTTAATCACTTGGAATGGTCCATCTCCTCGAGGTTGCAACTTGGAGCGACGCTGAGCAGGAAATCTCTCTTTACGCATATGTACCCAAACCCAATCACCAGGTTCAAAGACAACTTTCTTGCGATGCTTGTTGGCTTGAGTAGCATATTGCTCAGTCCTCTTTTTAATGTTTTGACGTACCTTCTCATGTAGTTGCTTAACAAAATCAGCTTTCTTTTCCCCATCCAAACTAGCTCTCTCCTCAATAGGTAGTGGTAAAAGATCCAATGGAGTGAGTGGATTAAAACCATAGACAACTTCAAATGGAGAATAACTAGTAGTGGAATGCACACTTCTATTGTAAGCAAACTCCACATGAGGCAAACAATCTTCCCAATTCTTCAAATTCTTTTGAATAATGGACCTCAACAAAGTAGACAAAGTACGATTGACTACTTCAATTTGACCATCGGTTTGTGGATGACAAGTAGTTGAAAACAATAGCTTTGTTCCTAACTTTCCCCATAATGTTTTCCAAAAATAGCTAAGGAACTTCACATCACGGTCAGAAACAATGGTCCTCGGAACCCCATGTAGACGAACAATTTCCTTGAAGAATAAATCGGCAATGTTACTTGCATCATCTGTCCTGTGACAAGCAATGAAGTGAGCCATCTTAGAGAACCTGTCAACAACAACAAAAACAGAATCTCTACCTCTCTTTGTTCTTGGTAACCCCAAAACAAAGTCCATAGAAATGTCAGTCCAAGGAGCAGTAGGAATAGGCAATGGAGTATAAAGACCATGATTCATAACTCTAGACTTAGCTTGTTTACAAGTGACACATCTCTCACACAATTTTTCAACATCTCTTTTCATGTTAGGCCAAAAGAAGTGATCATGCAATATATCTAAAGTTTTCTTTACTCCAAAATGTCCCATTAACCTACCACTATGGGCTTCTCTAACAAGTAATTCTCTTAAAGAACTCCTAGGCACACATAATCTATTTTCCCTAAATAAGAATCCATCACGCCTATAAAACTTTCCAAAACCAGTTTTCTCACATGCAATGAACACATTTTCAAAATCCTCATCAGTAGCATACAAGTCTTTAATATACTCAAATCCAAGTAGTTTTGCATTAAGAGTAGTGATTAGAGTATACCTTCGAGATAATGCATCAGCCACGACATTTTCTTTACCTTGTTTATATTTGATCACATATGGAAATGTTTCAATGAACTCCATCCACTTGGCATGACGCTTGTTCAACTTGCTTTGTCCTTTCAAGTGCTTCAAGGACTCATGATCAGTGTGGATGACAAATTCCTTGGGCCATAAATAGTGTTGCCATGTTTCCAAGGCCCTCACTAATGCATACATCTCTTTATCATATGTGGGATAGTTAAGGGCAGTTCCACTTAACTTCTCACTGAAAAAAGCAATGGGGCGCTTCTCCTGCATTAAAACAGCTCCAATACCTATACTTGAAGCATCACACTCAATCTCAAAAGTTTTAGAAAAGTCAGGTAAGGATAATAAAGCTGCAGAACAAAGCTTCTCTTTAAGCAAGTTAAAAGCATGATCTTGCTCAAGACCCCATTTAAATCCAACATTCTTTTTAACAACATCAGTTAGAGGTGCAGCTATTGTACTGAAGTCTCTAACAAACCTACGATAGAAACTAGCTAATCCATGAAAACTACGCACCTCAGAGATATTCTTAGGTATAGGCCAATCTTTAATTGCCTTGACCTTTTCATCTTCTACTGCTATACCCTTAGAAGAAATAACATATCCAAGAAATGTAATCTTATCAGTGCAAAAGGAACATTTCTTAAGGTTAGCATACAACTTTTCCTTTCTCAAGACATTAAGCACATTCTTTAAATGTTCAATATGTTCATGCAAACTTCTACTATAGATCAAGATATCATCAAAATAGACAACTACAAATTTTCCAATGAAAGCACGCAAGACATGGTTCATTAATCTCATGAAAGTGCTAGGTGCATTAGTTAATCCAAAAGGCATAACTAACCATTCATACAAACCATGCTTAGTCTTAAATGCAGTTTTCCATTCATCACCTTCTCTCATGCGAATTTGATGATAACCACTTTTCAAATCAATTTTAGAAAAGATGCAAGAACCATGTAACTCATCAAGCATATCATCTAATCTAGGAATGGGATAGCGATACTTTACAGTGATTTTGTTGATGGCACGACAATCAACACACATCCTCCACGTCCCATCCTTCTTAGGAACAAGTAACACAGGAACAGCACATGGACTCATGCTCTCTCTAACGTAGCCTTTCTTCATGAGCTCGTCAACTTGCCTTTGAAGCTCCTTTGTCTCCTCGGGATTGCTTCTATTGGCAGGTCTGTTGGGAATGGCAGCTCCAGGAACAAGGTTTATTTGATGCTCAATTCCCCTAATAGGTGGCAAACCATTTGGAATCTCCTCGGGGAATATATCTCCAAATTCCTTCAAAAGAGACACAACATTAGTAGGCAAAGAAGATTTAAGATCATTAGAACTAAAACAAGATTCTTTATATAAAAACAAAAGGATTGGGCACTTAGCTAAAAAAGCAGCCTTTACATCACTTTGCTTTGCATAGAAGCTCACGTCCTTTCTTTCTTTCTTTGCAATATCTTTGCCTTTATCTAGATTCTTCGACCTTTGTTGTGATTCATTCTGCTCTTTCAACCTCAATTGATCCTCATAAATCTCCGTAGGACTCAAGGGTGCAAGTGTGAATTTCTTACCAGCCATGGTAAATGAATAACGGTTTGTAAATCCATCATGTATGACATGTCTATCAAATTGCCATGGTCTTCCTAAAAGCAAATGACCAGCATGCATAGGCACAACATCACACAACACTTTATCATTGTACCTTCCAATTGAAAATAGCACCAATACTTGCTTGGTCACATTTACTTCTCCACAATTATTGAGCCATTGAAGTTTGTATGGTTTGGGATGTTTTGTAGTGGGCAAACTCAATTTGTCAACCAAATAAGAGCTAGCAACATTAGTGCAACTACCACCATCAATAATCAAAGAGCATACCTTATTGTTGACGTGGCATCTAGTATGAAAAATATTTTCTCGTTGCACTTCATCTTCATCCTTAACTTGGGCACTTAATGCACGACGAGCTACAAGTGCTTCACCATGTGCAGCAAACTCAACATAGTCATCATCCTCATTAATGTCCTCCAATGGTGGCATCTCATCATCAACATCAGAATCTTCACTTACAACATCACCATCATCACGCATAATCATGACTCGTTTGTTTGGGCATTGTGATGCAATGTGTCCTCTTCCTAAACATCTAAAACACTTAATGTCTCTACTCTTACCTTGGGATGCTTGGATAGCCTCGGGTTTGGGCTTTTGGACACTCTCACCCTTAGGCTTGAATGAGGATTCAGTCTTAAGTTTGAATGTAGTCTTATCATCCCTTCGAAAGGTGTTCGGTTTCCAAGAAGAAGATGAACTAGAACCTTGCATAAAACGAGATGAATAACCTTTTCTCTTGAGTTGCCTTTCAACCTTGATAGCCATATGCAACATATCATCAAACTCCACATAGTGATGTAACTCCACTACATTAGCAATCTCACGATTCAATCCTTGTAAGAATCGAGCCATAGTAGCTTCACTATCCTCTTCAACATTAGCTCTGATCATGATAATTTCCATTTCTTTATGATAATCCTCAACACTCTTAGAACCTTGAGTGAGACCTTGTAACCTTTGATAAAGCTCTCTATAGTAATGATTAGGAACAAACCTTTTTCTCATAACACGTTTCATTTCATTCCATGTAACTATAGGTGGCTCTCTATTCCTACGTCTACCAAGCATGAGTTGGTCCCACCAAATGATTGCATAATCCGTGAACTCTACAGCAGCAAGTTTCACCTTTTTTTCTTCGGAATAGTTATGGCAATCAAAGACCATCTCCACTTTCTTTTCCCATTCTAAGTAAGCCTCAGGATCATTCTTACCTTGAAAGGAAGGAATCTTCAATTTGATACTTCCTAAATTTCCATCTATCCTATCATAATACCTATCTCCTTTATACCTATCTCCACGACCTCCTTTATTACCATGGTTACCTTTAACACTTCTACTAAACTCATCATCATCAAACTCATCATCAACTTTATCATCAAAGTCATTATTCACAACATTGCCATTCTCATGAGAAGTATCACTTGGCTTTACCTTGGCTAGGACAGCTTCATGTTCCTCCAACTTATCATGAATATTATTAAACCTCAACTCTATCCTTGAAAATTGTTGTTGCATAGCTTGGAACATGAACTCGATCTTACTCAAATCAGGCTTTTCACTATTAGAAGACATGATTTTATCCTGCAAGAAACGTTAGTAAAAGAAAAGGACCTCACAAGTATGACCTCACGTGTTTACACTCAATACACACAAGACTGTAACACACACTCGTGTTTCACACAATTTTAATATGGCTTTTCTCTACTAATGTTACTCACACACTCTTGCCTTTTTCCCTCACATAACTTTTCTCTATAGGTTCTATATTGAACTCAAGACTTAATCAAAAATCAGCTTATGGAATTCAACTATCAACCAACAATAAACAAGATGAGCACAAGATTTTAATCAAGGGAAAACAAAACAATGAATACTCAACAAGACTTAGCAAGACTCAGCAAGACTCAATAAGACTTAAGAAGACTCCAATGAAACTAAACCTTGAAGGAAATTTGTGTATTTTGGGGTGTTTAATTAAGGTAGGGTTTAGCCAAAGGTGGGGTAGTTTTGTCCTTTTATGTGGTAGGGTCAAAAAGGTAATTTTAGACAGTAGGGTAAAATGGCAGTAATGAATTTTCAAATTAGGCAAATAAGAAATCGCAAAGCTCAAGAAAGAATGACTACCTCAAGATTTTCATGAAGCACACCTCCACGAATTACCTTTGATATTGCACTTGCTACACACGATGTAATAAAATCCCCTCTTGAATTGATTTTTCTTTTCTCTTTTTTTTTCTTTTCTTTTTTTTCTCTTTTTTCTCTTTTTTTTTTATATTTTACTAAACTAAACGAACAATGAAGAAAAAAAAAATCTAAATAATAAGAAGAGGTTTACTTGGGGAACAAGGCAACTTTTTGACAAAAACAAGCTAGTTTTGGTAGCAGCTTGTGTACCAAGGAATGAGAGGGAACGGTGGCTTGTGAAACAAGTAGTCTTTATGTGATGTAGAGCTTTTGAAGGTTTCTTGGTGAGCAAGAAAACCTTTGGGATTTGGTTGCTTGGAGAACAAGATAGGGTTTACTTGGTGGCTAAGTAAAGACAATAGGTTTGAGGGACAAACAATATTAGTGATGGCTTGGAAAAGGATTCATGATCAAGGTTTGTCCATGACAAGAAGACAAAGAAAAAAAAACAAAAACGAAACTCCCACGAATTAAACCTAAGCTCTGATACCAAATGATATGGACCTCACCGAAAGAAGATGAGGTTCATATGAAGAAGACAAAGAACACTTGAAAAAAAAACAATAACAAGTTAAAAACGCAGCAAAAGAAAATAAAAATTAGAAGTAAAACCAAGACCCGTTGTGTAGAAACACAAGAACCTATGGTATTGGACCAAGACCCGTTGCCTAGAAAAGCAAGAACCTATGGTATATATTGGTGGAAGGTAGAAGAACGCCACAAGGAAGACCTTGATAAGTTCAAGAGTTCTCAAGAGAACCAAAGAGAAGAAGTCTCTCAATTTTATTGCTAAAATCAATTGTGTTCTCCCCAAAGGGTTACATAACTATTTATAGGCAAATAGATAACTTGCAGCACAAGTAATAGGAATCCTACTTTCCTAACTTGCAGAATAGGAAATAGCAAACTTGCAGAACAAGCAATAGGAATCCTACTCTCCTAACTTGCAGAACAAGTAATAGAAGTCTTACAAAATCTATTATTTAAAAAGGAATTGGGCTTAAATTAAATTAAGACAATGTTCAGCCCAATAATACTTAACTAAATAAAATATGCATCTAGCCTAATTTGCATTTCGGCCCAATACTTGTGTGTCTTCAAGAAGGTTGAACTTGGGCTTGGATCATGTTGTAGAAGACTTTATCATCCTCCATGCTCAAGCTTTGTTGGGCTTTCTCTCTAGCAATATCAATGAAACCAGCCAAGGCTTGTTGCACCATCTTTGATTTAGCTCTTGTAATTGGACCTCCATGGATACTCAAAGGATCACGATCATCACGAACATGACTTGAGCTTTGTGAGCTTGGATCTCCATCAATCATCACTATGAGAATCGCTTATGACACTCATATAACAATCCATGTAGCGTTCTCATGGAGGGTCGATCCAGTACATAGTTCTCTAACATGTACCTATGTGATGACTTGATATCCTATATTCATGACAATGGTCATCAGTCAACCACATACTAGTCTTATCGTACATTGTTATCCTTGTTCACAATAATACTTGACTAGGGATATTTTAAGAATAGTGTGTTATTACTATTCTAAGTACATTATCATATAAGATTACATTACGCAGTTATAAGACAAATATAATAATGAGCTATAATAAAATGTCATGATACATAAAATGCCAAAGTCAATCATTTAATGAATGGTTCTAAGGGCATAATCCAACAATCTCCCACTTGCACTAAGACCATTCACTCATGTATCTAATACCTAGTGACCTAGTGTGACGATCATGTCTCTGCTGCGTCAAAGGCTTCGTTAGTGGGTCGGCGATGTTATCATCAGTTGGTACTTTGCATATCCTCATATCTCCTCTCTCGATGATATCTCGAATGAGATGGAAGCGCCGTAGTATATATTTGTTTCCTTAGCTTGTGCGATGGCTCCATTGTTGTTACAATAGAGCTCAATCGGATCTATAATGCTAGGAACACTTCAAGCTCAGTAATTAACTTCCTGATCCAAACAGCCTCCTTAGTAGCTTCAGAGGCAGCTATATACTCAGCCTCTGTTGTAGAATCGGCCACTGTCGCCTGCTTTGAACTCTTCCGACTCACAGCACCACCATTAAGGCAAAACACATAACCAGACTACGATCTATAGTCATCTTTATCAGTTTGGAAGCTAGCATTAGTGTAACCTGTTCCAATGAACTCTTCCTCACCTCCATATATCAAGAATGTATCCTTAGTCTTTCTCAAGTACTTAAGAATATTCTTGACAGTGATCCAGTGACGTTCACCAGGATCAACTTAATATCTACTCGTCATGCTTAAGGCATACGAGACATCGGGACGTGTGCATAACATGGCATACATAATGGATCCAATAGCAGATGCATATGGAACTTTACTCATATGTTCTCTCTCTTCCTGTGTTGTGGGACACTGTCCTTTTGAGAGAGTAATGCCATGTGTCATAGGCAAGAATCCTTTCTTGGAATCCTGCATGCTAAACCTCTTTATCACTTTATCTATGTATGCACTTTGACTTAGGCCAATTAATTTCCTTGATCTATCTTTATAGATCCTTATACCCAGTATATAGGTAGCTTCGCCCAAGTCCTTTATTAAAAAGCAATTCCCTAACCAAGTCTTTACAGACTGAAGGGTAGGGATGTCATTCCCAATGAGTAGTATGTCATCTACATACAATACCAGGAAGACAATAGTGCTCCCACTGACCTTCTTGTAGACACAAGGTTCATCTTCGTTCTTGATGAAACCAAACTCTTTGATTGCATCATCAAAACGAAGATTCCAACTTTGAGAAGCTTGCTTTAGTCCATAAATAGAACGTTGCAGCTTACAAACCTTTCCAGCATTTTTTGGATCAACAAAACCCTCAAGGTTGTGTCATGTACACATCCTCGAGTAGCTTTCCATTAAGAAAAGCGGTCTTGACGTCCATTTGCCAGATTTCATAATCATGGTATGCAGCTATCGCAAGCAAGATGCTAATGGATTTGATCATCGCGACTGGTGAAAAAGTTTCATCATAGTCAATACCATGAATTTGTTTAAAACCTTTAGCCACCAATCGCCCTTTATAGGTATGAACATTTTCTTCCATGTCGGTTTTCTTCTTAAAAACCCATTTACACCCTATAGGTTTTACCCTTTCGGGTAAGTCAACCAAGGTCCAAACTTGGTTGGCATACATGGATTCCATCTCAGATCTCATGGCTTCAAGCCATTTCTCAGAGTCTAGCCCTGTAATAGCCTCTTGATAGGTAGTAGGCTCATCTTGGTCCATGAGCAATACATCACCATTCTGAGTCATTAGAAATCCATATCTCTGTGGCTCACAATGTGTTCTAACTGATCTACACAAGGCTTGTGTCTCTTGAGCAGACGGTTGCTCCACAACAGCTTGTGGTTCTGGTTCCACAACAACTTGTGGTGCTTGCTCAGGCTCCATCTCAACATCGGGTGCGCTATCTTGTAGCTCTTGAATTTCTTCAAATTCTACTTTTCTCCCACTAGTTCTTCTAGAAATGAATTCTCTTTCTAGAAAGACACCTGTTCGAGCTACAAACACTTTGCTCTCAGTGGGATTGTAAAAATAATATCCTTTAGTTAGTTTAGGATATCCCCCAAAATAGCACTTATCAGATTTAGGTGCAAGTTTGTTAGAGACTTGATGTCTTACATAAGCCTCACAACCCCAAATCTTTATAAAAGACATACTGGGACGTTTACCAGTCCATATCTGATATGGTATCTTTGGAACCGATTTAGATGGAACACGGTTCAGTGTAAAAGCAGCTGTTTCTAATGCATGTCCCCAAAAAGATTCTGGAAGATCTGTATGACTCATCATTGATCGAACCATATCTAATAAAGTTCGGTTTCTCCTTTCAGATACACCATTCCATTGTGGTGTACCTGGAGGAGTGAGTTGTGAGACAATCCCACACTCTTTAAGATAGTCATAAAATTCTTGGCTTAAGTATTCACCACCTCGATCTGATCGAAGTGCCTTAATGCTCTTGCCAAGTTGGTTTTGTACTTCATTCTTGAATTCTTTGAACTTTTCAAAAGATTCTGACTTGTGTCTCATAAGATACACATAGCCATATCTACTGAAATCATCAATAAATGTAATAAAGTACATAAACCCACCTCTGGCCTGTGTGTTTAAAGGTCCACATACATCTGTATATACTAAGCCCAATAAATCACTTGCCCTTTCACTGTGTCCTTTGAAAGGGGCTTTAGTCATCTTACTCATCAAACAAGATTCACATGTCTCATACGATTCAAAATCAAATGAGTCCAAAATTCCATCTTTATGGAGTTTGGAAATGCGATTCTCATTTATGTGTCCCAAGCGACAATGCCAAATATATGTTGGATTTTGATCATTAGATTTAATCCTTTTAGCATTTATGTTATAAATAGGCATATCAAGATTTAGAATGTAAAGACCATTAATTAGTTGTGCACTACCATAAAAGATATCATTTAAATAAATGATGCAACAGTTGTCCTTTATTATAAATGAAAAACCCTTCTTGTCCAAATAAGAAATAGAAATAATGTTTCTAGTGATGGAAGACACATAATAACAATCATCTAATTCTAAAACAAGCCCTGTGGGCAATGTCAAAATATAAGTTCCTACAACTAATGCAGCAACCCTTGCTCCATTTCCCACTCGTAAGTCGACCTCGCCCTTAGTCAACGATCTACTCCTTTTGAGTTCCTGCACATTTACACAAATGTGAGAACCACATCCAGTATCTAATACCCATGATGAAGAAGTAGATAGATTAACTTCTATAACATAAATACCTGAAGTGGAATACTCACTTTCTCTCTTCTTCTTTAGCTCTTCCAGGTATTTGTTGCAGTTCCTCTTCCAATGTCCGGTCTCACCGCAATGGAAGCATTTCCCTTCTTTGGCAACCCCACCTTTTGGCTTCAGTGCAGTATCATTGGGCTTGAACTTGCCATTGGCTTTATTACCTTTTTTCTTGCCCTTTGCATTAGCCCTGCCCTTAGCTTTCTTAACTATTAAAACATCTTTGGGCTTGGCCTTTTTCATGTTGGATTCAGATGTTTTCAACATGCTAAGTAACTGTGGCAGAGTCATGTCAATTTCATTCATGTTGTAATTAACAACAAACTAATTGTAGCTGTCGGGCAACGATTGTATAATCACATCAGTGGCCAACTCTTGACCCAAAGGAAATCCCAATCTTTCAAGGTTTTCAATGTACCCAATCATCTTGAGCACATGAGTACCAACGGGAGTCCCCTCTGCCATCCTACACTGAAACAATGCCTTAGAGACATTGTACCTTTCTTGCCTAGCTTCCTCTTGATAGAGTTGCTTGAGATGCTCGATCATATCGAACGCATCCATTTCCTCATGTTGCTTTTGAAGCTCAGGATTCATGGAGGCAAGCATAAGACAACTAACATCCAATGCATCATCTTGATGCTTCTTATAAGCATCTCTTTCTGCCCTTGGAGCATTAGAGGGTGGTTCCTCAGGTAAGGGAATCTCAAGGACATACAACTTCTTTTCTTGCTTGAGGACTATCCTCAGGTTCCTGTACCAATCTAGGAAGTTTCTCCCATTCAACTTGTCCTTCTCAAGGACAGATCGCAGTGAAAGTGTGTTATTTGTGTTTGATGCCATGGTAATCTACAACAAAAATATGCAAAATATAAGTATCATGAATGCATTCATTTAATTAAATATTTATTAAATGATGCTCCCACTATTTTTATCGAATCAACAACCCTCACTATTAATTCGGAAAAATTATCACATAATTTCTCTAGTGGGCCAAGATCCATATTTCACCTTATCTAGAGTTAGCTTTGGCTAATCGCCCAAGATTTGGCTATTTAGGTAGGCAACACTTACCAATTACATCTCATGTAACTCTTGGATAGTTGGGTGAACAACACTTGTTCTAATTCATCTCATGAATGGAAGCCCAACTTTATGCCTCTAAATTTCCAATCCTATTGAGTAAATCTAGTTAAGTCAACCCAATTTATAGCCTTTAGATATTACTATTATCCCATCGCGTCTTACTAAGATAGATATGATATTTTGCTTTGGCAAACATAACAAAATCGATTCTAGCCTTGACGAGTGCTATTCATTGGTAGGCATCTATTATTGACTTAATTTAATTTGAGGGATTTTGTTAGTTTATTGAATAAGATCTCACCAATTTTACTTTTCTAAAATTATCATATGATTTTCATATAATAAACGTACAAAATAAACCATGCATCTCATGCAATTAAGCAATAAAATAAACGTGACATAGTTATAGCCCAAACTAAATGGATTTCCTAAGCCAATGAGAAACCCTAAGGGTTAACCTAAGGGTAATAGCATCTTCTCCAAGTGCCTCTTTGGTCATCCTTTGCATGGTTGTCAGCTCCATTAGTGTTGATCACCATCAACTCATACTTAGCTAAATTCTAACCCTATACTACGTTACAATTACATAGTTTAAGAGAAACCTCGAGTTACATTCGAGGGGAGTAAGATGAGAAAAGAATGTACAACTAGAATTTCAAGAACAAGGCACGACACGCAGGTCGTATTTATTAAAATTTACAACCACCAAAATACAATCATATTGGGCTAGGGCTATAACTATGCACCATGCTCAAACAACAACCACCGTGTTATACAAACAAGTGTAATGCAATTTCAACCACCGTGTTATACAAATTATGACCCTGACTGCGGGGTTCCCAGGGGGCGGCAGCCCCTGGGCGACGGTCCCGCTGGCCGGTCAGCAGGCAGGGTCGAGGGGCAGCACCCCTTGCGGGGGTTTGGGGGCGGAGCCCCAAAAAAAAAGGTCAACAGTATTGACATTGCCAACGCCCCTTATCCAGAAGTGTCCTAATCTTATCAGGATGTTCCAGCCAGTATCTCATACTGATTATAATTTTAGTCGCATCAGAACTTTTATCTAAAAGTGTTTCAATCTTATCAGGATCTTTATACACTTTCGACATTATTCTGTTTCTTCCATAACGTTTATGCAGAACAGAAACCACCATTAATAATTCGCATCACAGATTATATCTCACATATAAGTTGAATCGAAATTGATATATATATCATATATATAATTTCAACAATTCGATTTCTAGCCTCTGAATATATCATATACATTCTAATCCGTATTAATCTCATTAAACCGATTGCATGTAATCATAAACAGAAAGTAACCAGAGATCATGCTCTTATCAAAACAAATCAGGGACTCCGAACCTTGCTCTGATACCAGTGAAGGAAACCGAAACAAACACGCAGCGGAATTTAAATTATTCGGCCTCCACCAGGATCGATTCGGAGGGTTGCCTGATTAGGGTTTCGAGATTTTACTTAACGTTTTCTTCGACTTTCTGTCGTTGGTCAAGTCACAAGCAACAACTTTTCGTTCATGCCTCTATGGTATCCACACGAACGGATCTCACGACTCTTGAATGTCTCACGATCAGAAGCCTTAAAGAGCATTTTTTGATTCCTTATAATCGAATTGCTAGCTTCGATTAAAAGAATACTTTTTTTTCTGTTTTTAATTATGCGGCTCTATTTTAGAAAAACATCCTTTTATAGGCAGTAAATTTTACCCTAAAATTTACTGCCAAACATAACTCTAATCCTACTTAGAATAGGATTAGCTATATCCTTAATCCAATTCAGAATAGGATTAGATATATCCTTAATCCAATTCAGAATAGGATTAATTAAGCTCCTCATTGATCCGTTCTAAGTGTGCGACCCAATAGGTTCTCAGAACAATGGTAATGACAAAATTGTCATAGGCAATGAGTGGTATCTAGCAACACATCATTGCTACCCATGTAACGAGAATGTCAATGACTCGACATAACATTACTCGTGATAGATGTTACCATGTAGTCTAATCCTTTTATCCTTTGATGTCTTGATTAGATACAAGTCATGGAATGTGTCACACTTGTATAGTCTAATCAGCGTTTCTTGATTCCTGAGTAGACTAATTAAACAAATAAAATCAATATCTCATATTGACTTATTCAAGCACAGTCATGCATTTCTTAGTCTCACTCTATCAAAGGGCCCAAGACATCACTCTTGTTATATAAGAGGGATAAATCCTATCTTGATCACTCAACATCCCTCTACATAGATCAAGGCATACCCAATTACTACCTTTATAGTCCATCCTGTTACGAATGACATCTAGCAGTAAAGTATGCAATTCTCTATGTTGGGATCTCTGATGATCTCAAGTTAAAGGGTCACATACACCATCATCACTATGAGAATCGCTTATGACACTCATATAACAATCCATGTAGCGTTCTCATGGAGGGTCGATCCAGTACATAGTTCTCTAACATGTACCTATGTGATGACTTGATATCCTATATCCATGACAATGGTCATCAGTCAACCACATACTAGTCTTATCGTACATTGTTATCCTTGTTCACAATAATACTTGACTAGGGATATTTTAAGAATAGTATGTTATTACTATTCTAAGGACATTATCATATAAGATTACATTACACAGTTATAAGACAAATATAATAATGAGCTATAATAAAATGTCATGATACATAAAATGCCAAAGTCAATCATCTAATGAATGGTTCTAAGGGCATAATCCAACATAAGGTAGGGGAAATGGCATCTATCCCAAGTAGCTGTGGAAGTAGCAATAGGAGAAGGAAAGGCAAGCAAAGAACGATTGAACAAACCTCCTTTAAGTTAAGAAAGAGGGACGGATCACTCCTAAATGGAGCCGTTTTCTTATATAATATACGATACCGCCAAATGAAACTTCCTTCTTGCTTAAGTTCGGATGGAAACACTGATTAGGCGGGTGGCCTAGCTAACACAGCTATCCCTCAGAAATAGCTTCATTCCGTTGCAAAGTTTGCCAGGTGTGAAGAAAGACATTGAATCGAAAGCGGACATGCTGCTCACTGGCTAGATCGGACTATCTGTACCTTTGTAAGTAAGTTGACAGAAGGAATTCTGTGATCTATGATCCCATATCAGGAAAGAAAGATAGTCTTTTTTTTTTCGATTCCACACATTGGAGCTGAATGAAAGTCTTTCCTTTGCCTTTCACACTAAGCTCTTCGATCCTTTCTGAAATCCAAAAGCCAAAGGAAAATGAGACTAGCGAAGACTAGGGAAAGAGCGACTAGCTAACTAGCTTATAGAAATGGCGGAGCTCCTTTTTCACTAAGAGTTGCAAAGGCGAAGACCACTACCTTAGCTCCCTTCTTTGCTGATAGAGAGCCATAAGTTAGATGCAGGGGCCTAATAAGATCGGCAGAGGGGAGATGGTTGATAGCTTAGGTCTTATAGCAACTAAATTGGGGATGGAGAGCTCCTTTCATATTGTATCAAAATGGCAAGAAAAAAGAGATGGGCTGAGTCTAGCTTGGGACGAGGCTTAGAGAAGGGGCTATCAAAAAAATAAGAAAACTAGCTGTCAACCTTAGTGAAAAGGCTTGGGAAAGGAGTTCATTCATTCGTTCCTTCTTGCTTTTTCCCTTCTTCTCGGGCTCTTCTTGCCTTGAAGAACCTTCTTTTTCGGATAAGAAGGGAATGAGGACCAAAAAGCCTATTGCTCCTATCTTTGGGGGAGTGCGCCTTCGTCCTAGTCTTTTACTAGTTTTTGGTCTTCAATCTATACTTGAAGTAAGCAGTTTGACTAAGAAAAGCTAGTTTGCAACTTTTTTTAATCATTAGCCTTCTTCCCTTTGATTCATTCCTTCCTTCAAGCCAGGAGCTAGCTATCGAATAAGGGATAAGACTGTGATTTTACTTAGCTAGAAGGCCAATATCCATCATTATCCTAAAGAATCAGGCTTTCGCTCTTTCAAAGGCGAGTTTGAAGATAGAGTAGACCTTTTCTCGACTCCTTCCTTCAAGAGGCAGGCCCCTTCTTTGGCTGATGAATCGATGTACTGATCTTCTCCTTAGGCTTGTAAATGGTCAATGAGAGAAGGCTAGCTTGTCAGCTAAGAAAGCTTACCTTAGAATTGAACTATCCAATTGAAGGTCACTAGCCTAGACTAGCCTTATAGAAGGAAGGGGAACTAGGCCTAGTTTATCCTTGCCTTCTACTTTTCGAATTTGAAGGAGGTGATAGCTTTTATGCCTTGTTAGCTTATGGTTGATGGTCATGCTTTTCTGTTCTTTCTCTTGGAGAAAACAAAAAAAAATGTCTTCTTCTTCACTCTCTGTTATCAAGGGACTGAAAGGTAGCGAAGCGTAGTACAGTAAACTGCAAAGATCATCCTTTGACCCGAAGGTCTTGGAGCTTTCTGAGTTAGATGGACACTTCTTATAGTCCAAACCTTACAAAAAAAAGTAATGAATAAGGGACTGACTTCTTTATTTACAAGGATCCTGAATAAATCGCACACATGCTCCCAAGACTTCACAAAAAGAGGAGGCACGTAGGTAGGTATACCAATAGAAAGCACCGCGGGTAAGCGACGAGGGAAATTGCCTAAATAACAAATTTTTGTTGCCAGAAGGATCTCCACACTGAGCGATGAACCTCGCCAAATGCTCTTATGGATCACCCATTCCATCTTTTAGGTTCGTTCAATTTGGGCAAGATGTATCCTGCTGGGTATGGCTCGTAGTAACCTCTGTAAGATTAAGATAAGGAGGATCATAGGGTAGGTAACCTTTTCACCATTCTTTTAGGATGGTACCTTCAAGTAATCTGGTCTCTTCATCCTTATCGGGCACTCCCATAAGAGAGAATTCTTTCTTTTTAGCCTCTGCGAGAGGATACTCCAACAAGAAGAGCGTAACCAGGCCCTTAAGATAACAGCCCATAGGGTAGCCCCTACAAAGCAAAAATGAAAGGCTTTCATCAGAATACCGGAGTCACTTGTAGATGGTAATCACTCTCATCCAAGTACGATAGAGTTTTTTTTTTATTTATATACTTATAAATCTCCACATCCCAAGCGTATAACCTATCGTAAATAAAAAATGGCTTAGAAAGGCCACGTATACAGCCCACATAAAGATGCAACGCATGGAAACTGGGGACCTGTTCCAAGTTCCACACTTCACCCTGAAACGCTTGGCGAACTCGAAAGAACCACTAGTCGACCTAATGGATTTTTTGGTCAGAGACCTCAACCCCAAGTCGGCTAATGAGCTCTCTATATACTTCAGCGACTTTCCAGTGCCATATCACTACGTCATCACCAAGAATGGCATACCGATAGTACTTGACAACAGCCTTCCTTGTCGTGATTAACACCAAAAAGAAAAGTGGTGGGTCAAGGAAAAAGAGGGCCCAAGATCCTTACATACCCATAGGGTTGGCCTACTGAGTAACATAGAAAGCGGTTAGTGGTAGACTGAAGGTCGTAACAAAAGACCTCTCTTATACCACGTAATCGAAATAAAAAGGCTACTTGATCATATGTACCTTCACTGGCGGGATCAAATACATATTAACCAATCATGCAGAGGTTGTTGAAACCTCTAGACAACATAGTTACCAATAGCAACCACACGAATCTTGCCTCCACCCTCCCTAACTAGAGCCAAACGTCCACTAATTCCAAGAACGAAGGATATTGTGATAAAAAAACCTGTTCCAGTCGAGAGCTGGACCTTTAAACGGAAGATCTTCCCCTCCACATCTGCGCACGTGCATTGATAAGCCCGGACTTCCTTTCCTAGTTAATCAGGTGAAAAGAAGGATTAAAGTCTTGGAAATGACAATATCGTAGGTTACCATAAAGCCCCAACTAGGTACTACCACTTATAAGAGTCTTCTTTGCTAGTAGAATGCCTCTTACTTCAACACAGAATAAGGTTTTTCTCGACCACTTTGTCACATGATGAAAGCACAATGAGTGAGTCTTCTTTTCGAGTCGAGTACTAGGTAGTCAATGTAGAGTTAACTTCATTTGTCAGACTTTTGAGCCCGGTACCGAAGTAATGTCCTTATCTATTGATGATTATTCCCTATTAGTTCTTTGTTCATGCGCATTCCTGTCATCGGAGTCAAATACCCTGTAGCCTTTCTTGCCTTCACAAGCCAAGGGCAAGATGAATCTATTGCCTCCCCTCCGTCCACGAGTAGAGATTTTGTATTGAATTGTGTAAAACCCAAACCCAGGAGCAATAGTCGGAGATTATATTAATGGCTAGCTTTAGTGGTCTTGTTGCTGTTACCGAGGCTGATAAACCTAAACTCCTAAACTAAAGAGATTAGCTCCTAACTCATTGACTTGAGGATGTCACTTGCTTTCCTAAACCTAAATCCATTCCCCTAAGCCTGCTTTGATTACATCTTCCATGCCACCGTAAGGCAAAGAAGTTAGCTATTGGCTTTGGATTGCTATGTGCCACTGAAGCAGCTACGACTGCTAACTCTACTAACTCAGATAAGTCAATTAACTTTTATAAGTACGACTATCACTCCTCAATTCATCCTAACATGTAACTCATAGAAGACCTAACTCTTACCTCTACCTCAACCAAGTAAATTAACTCTTCAGCTACTCTTCTAAGTCAAAGAAATACAATAACTCCGATAACTACAGGAACTCTTAGAAGTAACACTAACAAGACTCTTTCTAAACCATAAGACAATTAGCCGGAATCAGTAGATAGCTAGAGGAGGGAAGGCATATTCGCAATCCATTGGCAAAGAGGTAGTTGACTACTCGACCAAAGAAAGACTTTCAAATGGGGCTTATATACGCAACCCACCTTCTCATCTCTCATTCCTTTTCTGACCTGCAGCACTAAATGTCAACCCCTCTGATAGAAGTCAATGAGCGCAGTGCAACAAAGCTTCTAGTTTCGGTATCTCTCCTGTGGGTATACCTTTCAATAGTGAGTCTCTCTCTCGTGAAGTAAGATATCCAACGACTGATGGAATGGAAGACTGGCAAAGCCAAAAGTTGTTATTTCTCGAAGGATATCAAATTCTTGGCCTAAATCCCCAGGTTGGCCAAGAATTTCATCTACTAAATGAAGATAGGTCTAATTTTGGGGCAAGGGAAAGTTATGTTTAATCATAAGAGTTTTCACACTCTTAGAAATTGCCATTCGGACTTTTATCGAAGAAAATTCCTTAAGGTGACCAGCTCTGTGTTCTCAACATTTTGAACCACAGGGTTCGTCAGGTTATCCACATTCGTAAGTAAGGGGTTGACTAATTGATCGTTCTCAAAAAGGGTTTGTTGGTCGGAGATCCCTTTTAACAATGTTTGAATTGTATCGAGAAGAATGAGTTCGCTAGCTATAAAGATAAAGAAAGCTTTCTTGTACTTCCGCTTCTTGCTCTAAAAATGAAGAAAAACTTGTTGGAAATCCCCGGTTGGGTTGGTCCAACCAAGAAAGGCATGGGAGTCTTTGGGCATTGCTTGGGCCGAGTTAAGTAAAGGACTGGTTACCTAAAAACTAAATAATAAACATGAAAACTTCCCTCTTACTTAACATCGCTAATAAATAGTTTTTATACTTTTTTTTTCGATCTGATACTAGAGTTCTCAAGAACATATTAAAGCACTCCTTGGAGTTCCTAAAAAATACAGTCTTCTACCATATTGTTGGTTGTGCTTTTTGATTGTGCGCAGCTTTTCCAAACCATATTCTTTCTTCTTCGAGCATTTCGACGATTCGTTCAATCTTATTATGTGAGGGTACTTCGGATTTTCATAAATCGATAATAAGGTAAACTACCTAATTTTCCAATAGGGTGAGGTTTCGCATATGTGAGGCCTTGTTAGCTTAGCTCCACAGGTTGGTGTCGATTGCTCCTGCTACTCCAACTCCCTCCAGATGTCCTTTTGGTTGACTTCAATAGCTTGGATTTCAAATGAAGGAGAAATAGGCTCCTGAGCTAGTGGTAGTGGCTCATAATCTTCCGGCACTGGGGGAGGGCTTGTTGCACCTCCATCGAATAGACCTTATCTTCCTCAAACTCGCAAGCTGCGACGATGATGATAGGAATTAAAAAATGTTAGTATGCAGTTGAACAGTAGCAGCACCAAAAGAAAAGTAAAAAAAAAAAGAAAAAAAAGAAAGAAAAATATCTGAAGAAATTTGAGGGTTCATGATAATAGATTTGGGCCGGTTGAAAAGGCTCTTTTTCTTCTTCTTCATTCTCGACAAGAATACATCAAGAAAATAGCCCTTCCATACCATACCATACCATATAGGTGCATGAACTTTGTCAATAGATTCCTAGCTAACTCCTCTTCCTATTGATCTTTGTTGGCTCTATAGGCTATACTGAGAGGGGGGGTGAATCGGTTTTTAACTACCCTTAAGCTCGTTTTTCGGTTTCTTCTAAATTCTCTAGCCTATTTGATTATTTTCTAAGTTCTCTAAGCTAGGCAAGCATGCAATCCAAGTTCAATGCAATAAACATAATATAATCGCAAGTTAATAAAGAGTAGGGAGAGAGAGATTTACACAATCGATTTATAGAGGTTCGGCTACCTTGCCTACGTCCTCTACCTTGAGACGCTCCCAAGGATTTTCCCAAATTCACTATCCTTGAATTTGTTACAATCCCTCTTTTTCTAGGCTAAAGAGAAACCTCTCTCATTTTCTAGGCTCAAAAGAAACCTCCCTCTTTTTCTTAGGCTAAAGAGTAACCTCCATCTTTTTCTTATGATAAAGAGAAACCTCCCCTTTTACAAGGAATGAGTGTGTTTACAAATTTTGTAATCAAAGAAGGGCCTCTAGATAGGTAAGTGATTACAGAAATTAGGCACAAAGAAAAGCCTATACAATGTTTGTGCTAAACAATACAAGAGATATGTGAATGACAGAAGATGAAGACTTTGTAGCTCTTGATTTGTTGTTGAGGCTTGAGAATTTGAGGAATATGTGTTTTGGAGTTGCTGAGTAGTTCCTCTTGGTCGCTTCAGCTTCTAAGACTCTATTTATAGCCCCTTGGATGTATTCTAGCCGTTGGGTGGAGCCAAAATTTGAATATGACCGTTGTCTCACAAAAACTAGCTGTTACAGGCTATTTTCGGGCAAAGGGATCGATCCATTCCCATAGGGGATCGATCCCTTCATTCCAGATCTGAATCTTCTGGGCTGAGGGACCTTTTCTAGCCGTTGGGAGCCATTATGCCTTTAGGGGATCGATCCCTTCTTTCCAGAATTGATTTTTCTGGGCTGAGGGACTTTTTCTTGCACCAAAAAGCTTACTGCCACTAGGGGATCGATCTCTTCCCTTAGGAGATCGATCCCTTCTTTCCAGAAGGTGATTTCCTGCACTTTTTGAGTTAGAAATGATGTGGTCTTTGATCCTAATCCAACCCAAAACATTTTGGCTCTTTTGTGGGAGTTATTCTTGACTTTCTCAAATGAAAACATAGTCCAAAAATTTATCAAGTGATTTTCTAAAATATTCAAAACATTTATAAAGTATTAAGACCAATAAGAATATGTAATTAAATCATGGTCTTAATGTTTGATATGATCACTTGAAAATGGATTGAGAAAATCATGTGATAAGGCAAATTTACAATATGAATAAAACATTAAAGCTTACTTAAGTTTTTGTTATTTCAAAATATATATGGCAATTTAAAGCTAACAATCTTCCAAAACTTAATGTAAATTTGCTTTGAAAATTCTTTGATAAAATACTCCCCCTCAAATAAAGCAGGATTTTACAAAGCTCCCCCTTAATATAAGCATGGGTTTTGAAAATGAATTTTTAAACTATTTCTCTCCCATTATCTCTCCCTCATAATATCTCTTCCATTTAATATCTATCTCTTCCCCTTTTTGTCATAGCAAAAAGAAGGAAAAATAATAAAAAATATGCTCCCTCTAAAATCATGGCTATGTGAGAAGCGATAAAAGAATATGCTCCATCCAACAAGAAACATGTTAGTACATGGGACTCATAGCACAAATAAATAAGTCAATTGTTCATAAAGAGTATGAAATATTCATGCAAAGAACATGACTTATGATCCTATACCAATTGTTTATAAATAATTTTGCAAGAAGTTCACAATTGGTAATTAATGAAGCAAATTGTGTATAAGTATCTACTAAGGTCTATGACTTGCTCATTTCAATCCTATTAAGCACCTAAGTGTATCCGTTGTTCTCTAAAGTCCAACTAAGGTGCATGTTAATACATCATGATTATGAGCTGAAATTAGATAACATATCATATGCATGAGCTCATAAATTATTTTCAAGTAAGATTGTGCATAAAATTAAATCATATATCAATTAACCACAAATTCTAGCACAAAAGTGTTTCAAGCAAAAGTGTCTTATATGAATTCTTCCCTATTTGTCATTTCATTCTAAGGTACATGAGAAGAATTGTCAATTTAAAGCTCATACCAATTGGCAATTTAGTTTTGGCTTACCAATTATTGAAAATATGGTTACCAATGATACTAATTGTTATTTCAATCTAAATACCAATTGTTACTAATGGTTGACTTAGGCATTTTGCATGAATCCAATATTTATGTGTAGTGTGTTCATGTCAAGAAAATACTCATTCTAAAAATGCAAGAACACAATCACATACCATCAAATATGCATATGGATTAATTAAACATTAGCATACTATCATAAAGTATTAATCCATATTCATATTCACAAAGTTATACCATATGGAAGATGCAAACAGTCAAGGTATTCAAGTAAACACATTTTCTTCCATGACACTAAAGAATCCTATGCTCAATTTTCCATTCAAGATCTTAACCAATTATGAGCAAGGAAAGATTCAAATAATAAATGCATGGATATTAATCAAAATACATATGTTCAAGTTTGCATTTATCTTTGAATGTTGGTGTTGTCATTAAAGCCTAAGTTCTTTAATAGTTTGGCCATAAGAAAAATTTAAGTACATGGATGAGAACGTTTCATGCATTTGAACATTTAGGATCCATTTACCATCACAAATTATAGGCCAAGGAAAATTATGACCTTATACCAATTGTTGAATTTACATTTGAAATCAATCCTTAAGGTCAAGTTTTAATTATTCTTCCACTAGATGTATAATTATCGTGAAACCTAGTGTAGAGTAGTTGAGTCAAGCCAAGAAACATAATCCTATAGGCATGCTTGACTAAGATGAACAAAAAAAATATGAAGAATACTCATTATGCATAAGTTCATCAAATTCTCAAATATATCCACAAATCATTGAAATAAATCTCAAAATTATGTTTAAGCATTCATTGAAAATTGTTAGCTTTAAATTGCCATATATATTTTGAAATGACAAAAACTTAAGTAAGCTTTAATGTTTTAATTCATATTGTAAATTTACCTTATCACACATGATTTTCTCAATACATTTTAAGTGATCATATCAAACATTAAGACCATGATTTAATGATACATCCTTATTGGTCTTAATACTTTATAAATGTTTTGAATATTTTAGAAAATCACTTGATGAATATCTTGGACAATATTTTCATTTGAGAAAGTCAAGAAAAACTCCCTTAAAGCTTATAAACATTTTGGGTTGAATTAGGATCAAAGACAATATCATTTCTAACCCAAAAGTGCATGAAAAATACCCTTTAGAAGAAAAGGATCAATCCCCTATGGAAAGGGATCGATCCCTTTTTGGCAGAATGCCCCGGAAGCCCAGAATGAAGAAAAGGATCGATCCCTTTGGTAAAAGGATTGATCCCCTTATGCCAGAAAGTCCCCAACGGCTAGTTTCCGTGAGACATAACGGCTAGTTTCTGTTTTGGCTCCAACCAACGTCCACAAACCATCCAAGGGACTATAAATAGAGGCTTAGAAGCTGAAGCAACTAAGAGGAACTACTCAGCAACTCCATAACACGTATTCCTCAAATCCTCAAGCCTCAAACAACAAATCAAGTGCTCCAAAGTCTTCATTTTCTATCATTCACATATCTCTTGTATTATTTAGCACAAACATTGTATAGGCTTTTCTTTGTGCCTAATTTCTGTAATCACTTGCCTATCTAGAGGCCCTTCTTTGATTACATTATTTGTAACCCATCATTCCTTGTAAAAGTGGATGTTTCTCTTTAGCCTTAGAAAAAGAGGGAGGTTTCTTTTTAGCCTTAGAAAAATAGGGAGAAGAGGTTTCTCTTGAGCCTAGAAAAAAGAGAGAGGTTTCTCTTGAGCCTTGAAAAGAGGGAGTGTAATACAAATTCAAAGATAGTGAATTTGGGAAAAATCCTTAGGAGCGTCTCAAGGTAGAGGACGTAGGCAAGGTAGCCGAACCTCTATAAATCGATTGTGTAAATCTCTCTCTTCCTACTCTTTATTTACTTGCACTTATATTGTGTTTATTTCATTGAACTTGAATTGCATGCTTGTCTAGCCTAGAGAACTTAGAAAATATTAATATAGGCTAGAGAATTTAGAGGAACCAAAAAACAAACCTAAGGTTAGTAAAAACCGATTCACCCCCTCTCGGTATAGCCTATAAGAGCAAACAATTGGTATCAGAGCTTGGGCTCGAATTGATTTAGACTAACCTCTATCGAGGAAAACGATCTTAAATGGCTCACTTGAATGTAGGCACACCCTTAGGAGAAGAGGGACACTCATTAGTTAGACCTCCACTATTCAATGGTGAGAATTACTCTTATTGGAAAATTAGGATGATGCTATTTGTGCAATCCAATGACTATGAAGTATGGAGAATAATAGTTAATGGCCCTAGAATCCCAATAAAGAAAGTTGATGGAAAAGATGTCCCTAAGAGTGAAGATGAGTGGGACACCAATGACATGAGATTGGTACAATTGAATGCCAAGGCTATGCACACCCTCTTTTATGCATTAGGTCCCAATGAGTATAATAGAGTCTCCTTATGTGAAAATGCTAAACAAATATGGGACAAACTAGCCATCACACATGAAGGGACAAATCAAGTTAGAGAGACCAAAATAGGAATGCTCACACATGATTATGAGCTATTTAAGATGAAAGAAAATGAGTCCATTAGCGAAATGTTCACTAGGTTTAATGATATAATTAATGGACTTAAGGCTCTAGGCAAGACTTATTCCAATGTTGAAATGGTAAATAAAATTTTGAATAGCTTGCCTAAATCTTGGGAGGCTAAGGTAACCGCTATAGAAGAATCTAAGGATCAAAACACCTTACCTCTAGATGAACTTATAGGTTCTTTACTTACTCATGAAATGAAATTAAAAAGAAATGTAGAGACTTCAAAGAAAGTAGGGGTAGCACTTAAGTCTTCCACTCCTGAGATCCTTGAAGATGATAGTGATGAGAGTGAAAATGAGGAAGAAAAGGAAATGGCAATGTTTGCCAAAAGATTTAATAGGTTCATGAGAATAAAAGAAAAAGAAAATAATATGAGACATCAAAGAGGGGAGTCAAGTAGAAGAGAAAAGGGTCACTTAGTGTGTTATGAATGTAATGAACCGGGTCACATTAAGCTAGATTGCTCCTTACTTAGGAAGAAAAAGGATAGGAAACCTAAGAAGAAAGCATTTGTGGCTGCATGGAGCGATAGTGATAGCTCCGATGAGGAAAATGTAGATGAAGAGGTAGCCTACTCATGCTTTATGGCCATTAGTGACGATGAGGCTAGTTGTAGTTCTAGGGAAGATAATGATTATACCTTTAGTGAACTACAAAATGCCTTTAATGATTTAGCAAATGAATTTCAATGCATGAACTCTAAATATAAGAAAATCATTGCTAAATTAAAAATAGAGAATGAATCCTTGACAAATGCTAAGCTAGCATTTGAAAAGAAATTAGAAGAGGCTAACTTAGAAATTAATGAGTTGAATAAAAAGAACTTAAATTTGCATAACTCATTTTCTAGGTTTTATATGGGTCAACAAAAATTAGATCACATGCTTGAGACCCAAAGAGCTTTCTTTGACAAAGATAGGTTAGGATATAATGCAAAACAAAAAGAAACCCATCTTAAAAATTTCCTAGTGAGCAAAAATTCCATTCATGATACATCTCTTACATGCTCACTATGCAATAGAATAGGACACTCTTCACAAGCATGCACAAATAGAAAAACCACATTTAGAGGAAGAGTAGTTAGAAAAATGTGGATCCCAAAGCATGTTATAAATGATGATGAAATGAGCTTAAAATGGATCCCAAAAGGATCAAAAATTGTTTGCACTAACTTTCATGGATCCAAGAAAATTTGGGTACCAAAGCATGTTTGAATTTGTTTGATGTAGGAGTGTTAGAGCATGAGAATACAAAGAAACAATGGAGTTCAAATGCTCTACACCCCCAATGGAGATTGATTGTGCCAATGAGAAAAAGGAAAAGCTTGAGGATCCATCTTTGACAAGATCACAACAATTCTTCAAAGGATAGCTCAAGGTGGACTCAACAATTCAAGGCAAAGCATTCTTTAGAGTATTGTAAGCTTAATTCCTTACTCCTTAAACTTTTTGTGCTTTGATGAGAAAATTGGTTAATGATTAATGATGCATTGTGATTGAGCAAAAGGCATGATTGTTGAGTGCTTGATACATTGAATGAAAGGCATGTTTAGTGACTTTGAAATGATTTTTGGTTTTCTACATCTTGAGCAAGTTTGATATGTATAGATAATATATTTAGTTGCTCAAAAGCTGTCAAATATGTCATATATGCAAAATGCCTTGTCATGAGCATTAATGAAGAATATGCATGTTAGAAATCATGGCATGTTGTTCACAAGATGTATGTTTTAATGATATATATGCTTAAAATCTATGTGAACAAGTTTGTTTTGACATATTTATGTAATTCAATGCATTGGTTTGGTCAAAATATACTTAAATCTCGAAATAACCTCCTTTGAGGCAAAAAATGCATTTTATTGTGTAAATTCTTCCAAAATTGCAAAATTTTTTGTAAAATGGTTTTTCATTCATGTTTTTCATTCACACAAGTCCAAAATCATGTTTTACAAATGTTTAAACTCTTACTTGGACTTAAATTACTCAAAAATGGAGTTTTGGTACCTCACAAGTTGGAATTTCTGTCAAAACAACTGCAGAATATGCAGGAAACATATGAGGGATCGATCCCCCTCCTAAAGGGATCAATCCTCCTAGGCCAGAAAAGGCTCTCCTGCATGTCTTCAACCGAAATTGAGAAGAACTTTTCATTGTTTTGATACTTTCTCTCTTCTCAACTTAAAATTCATTGTTTTAACTTCTTTTTGATGATCTTTAATATATGAAAACTCATTTTTCATTGATATCATGCCTCAACTTCATCAATTAATATCATTTCCAACGAATGGTATCACTTTCAACAATCTATATCATTTTTCTTGAGCTCACAAGTGCAAAATCAGTTTTCTCATTGAAAATGGTCATGAATTGCATAAAACTTGAAATAATCTTGAAATATATTTTCAATGAATGGTTAAACATAATTTTGAGATTTATTTCAATAATTTATGGATATATTTGAGAATTTGATGAACTTATGCATAATGAATATTCCTCATTTTTTTTGTTCATCATAGTCAAGCATACCTATAGGATTATGTCTCTTAGCTTGACTTATCTATTCCACACTAGGTTTCATGATAATTATACATCTAGTGGATTGATTCCAAATGTAAATTCAACAATTGGTAATGGTCATTGGCCTATAATTTGTGATGGTAAATGGATCCTAAATGTTCAAATGCATGAAACTTTATCATCCATGTACTTAAATTTTTCTTATAGCTAAATTATTAAAGAACTTGGACTTAAATGACAATACCAACATTCAAAGATAAATGCAAACTTGAACAAATGTACCTTGATTGATATCCATGCATTTATTATTTGAATTTTTCCTTGCTCATGATTGGTTAAGATCTTGAATGGAAAATTGAGCATAGGATTCTTTAGTTTCATGGAAGAAAATGTGTTTGCTTGAATACCTTTATTGTTTGAATCTTCCATATGGTATAACTTTGTGAATATGAATATGGATTAATACTTTATGATAGTGTGCTAATGATTAATTGATCCATATGCATATTTGATGATGTGTGATTGTGTTCTTGCATACTTAGAATGATTATTTTCTTGACATGAACACACTACACATACATATTGGATTCATGCAAAATGACTAAGTCAACCATTAGTAACAATTGGGATTTAGATTGAAATAACAATTAGTATCATTGGCAACCATATTTTCAATAATTGGTAAGCCAAAACTAAATTGCCAATTGGTATGAGCTTTAAATTGACAATTCTTCTCATGCTCCTTAGATTGAAATGACAAATAGAGAAGAATTCATATAAAACACTTTTGCATGAAACACTTTTGTGATAGAATTTGTGATTAATTGATATATGATTTAATTCTAAGCACATTCTTGTTTGAAAATAATTTATGAGCTCATGTATTCATATGTCATCTAATGTTAGCTCATAATCATGATGTATTACAATGCACCTTAGTTGGACTTTAGAGAACAATTGATATACTTAGGTGCTTGATAGGATTGAAATGAGCAAGTCATAGTCCTTAGTAGATATTTTTAAACAACTTGCTAAATTTATTACCAATTGAAAACTTATTGCAAAATTATTTATAAACAATTGGTTTAGGATATAAGTCATATTCTTTGCATGAATATTTCATACTCTTTGTGAATATTGACTTGTTTATTTGTGCTATGAGTCCTATGTACTAATATGTTTCTTGTTGGATGGAGCATTTTTTTTCTCTTCTCACATAGCCATGATTTTAGGAGGAGCATATTTTTTTATTATTTTTCTTTCTTTTTGCTATGACAAAAAGGGGGAGAGATAGATATTAAAATGGAGAGATATTAAGGGGGAGAGAAAATGGGGGAGAAATAGTTGAAAATTCATTTTCAAAACCCGTGCTTATATTAACGGGGAGCTTTGTAAAATCCTGCTTTATTTGAGGGGGAGTATTTTATCAAAGAATTTTCAAAGCAAATTTGCATTAAGTTTTGTCATATCAAAAAGGGGGAGATTGTTAGCTTTAAATTGCCATATATATTTTGAAATAACAAAAACTTAAGTAAGCTTTAATGTTTTAATTCATATTGTAAATTTGCCTTATTACACATGATTTTCTCAATACATTTTAAGTGATCATATCAAACATTAAGACCATGATTTAATGATACATCCTTATTGGTCTTAATACTTTATAAATGTTTTGAATATTTTAGAAAATCACTTGATGAATATCTTGGACAATATTTTCATTTGAGAAAGTCAAGAAAAACTCCCTTAAAGCTTATAAACATTTTAGGTTGAATTAGGATCAAAGACAATATCATTTCTAACCCAAAAGTGCAGGAAAAATGCCCTCTGGAAGAAAAGGATCGATCCCCTATGGAAAGGGATCGATCCGTTTTTGGCAGAATGCCCCGGAAGCCCAGAATGAAGAAAAGGATCGATCCTTTGGTAAAAGGATCGATCCCCTTATGCCAGAAAGTCCCCAACGGCTAGTTTCTGTGAGACATAACGGCTAGTTACTGTTTTGGCTCCAACCAACGTCCACAAACCATCCAAGAGACTATAAATAGAGGCTTAGAAGTTGAAGCAACTAAGAGGAACTACTCAGCAACTTCATAACACATATTCCTCAAATCCTCATGCCTCAAACAACAAATCAAGAGCTCCAAAGTCTTCATTTTCTATCATTCACATATCTCTTGTATTGTTTAGCACAAACATTGTATAGGCTTTTCTTTGTGCCTAATTTCTGTAATCACTTGCCTATCTAGAGGCCCTTCTTTGATTACATTATTTGTAACCCATCATTACTTGTAAAAGGGAAGGTTTCTCTTTAGCCTTAGAAAAAGAGGGAGGTTTCTCTTTAGCCTTAGAAAAAGAGGGAGAAGAGGTTTCTCTTGAGCCTATAAAAAGAGAGAGGTTTCTCTTGAGCCTTGAAAACAGGGAGTGTAATACAAATTCAAAGATAGTGAATTTGGGGAAAATTCTTGGGAGCGTCTCAAGGTAGAGGACGTAGGCAAGGTAGCCGAACCTCTATAAATCGATTGTGTGAATCTCTCTCTCCCTACTCTTTATTTACTTGCACTTATATTGTGTTTATTTCATTGAACTTTAATTGCATGCTTGTCTAGCCTAGAAAACTTAGAAAATATTAATATAGGCTAGAGAATTTAGAGGAACCGAAAAACGAACCTAAGGTTAGTAAAAACCGATTCACCCCCCTCTTGGTATAACCTATAAGAGCTAACAAAAATATATTTCAAGATTATTTCAAGATTTATGCAATTCATGAATGTTTTCAACAGGAAAAATGATTTTGCACTTGTGAGCTCAAGAAAAATGATATTGATTGTTGAAAGTGATACCATTTGTTGGAAATGATACAAATTAATGGAGTCGAGGCATGATATTAATCAATAATGGATTTTCATGTTGTAAAGATTATCAAAAAGAAGTTAAAACAATGAATTTTAAGTTGAGAAGAAAGAAGATATCAAGAAAGTGAAAAATCCTTCTCAAATTCGGTTGAAAAAGTGCAGAAAAGCCCTTTCTGGCTTGTGGGGATCGATCCCTATGGTAGGGGGATCGATCCCTTAAGTCCAGAATGCAGTTTTCCTGCATTCTGCTCAAGGGGAATCGATCCTGCTTGTTGGGGGATCGATCCCTCATCCTGTTTCTGCAGTTTTTGATAGAAAATCCAACGTTTGAGGTGCCAAAACTTCGTTTTTGAGTATTTTAAGTCCAAGTAAAGGTTTAAACATTTGTAAAACATGATTTTGGACTTGTATGAATGAAAAACATGAATCAAAAACCATTTTACAAAAGATTTTGCAATTTTGGAAGAATTTTCACAATAAAATGCATTTTTGACCTCAAAGGATGTCATTTTGAGAGTTAAGCATATTTTGACAAAACTAAAGCATTGGAAACCACAAATATGTCAAAACAAACTTGTTCACATAGGTTTTAAACACATATATCATCAATTCATCATACTTGTGAACATTATGCCATGATTTCCAATATACAAGTTTTTCATTACTGTTCATGATATGGCATTTTGCATAAATGACACATTTGTTAATTTGAGGCAAGTAAATACATTATCAACACATAGAAAACATGCTCAAATTCCAGAAATTATTTCAAAAATCATTTAAACATATTTTTCATTCAATCCCTCAAGGACAATTCATCAAACACTCAAAAATCATTTATCATGCCTTTTGTTCAATCATTCAACTCACAAAGATTATCAACCACATTTCTCATCAAAGCACAAATAATCAAATGAAAGTTTTAAGGAGTAAAGAATTAAGCTTACAAAAACTCCTTTGCTTGAGTATGCTTTGCCTTGAATTGTTGTGTCCACCTTTAGCCATTCTTTGAGAAATTGTTGTCACCTTGTTAAGGATGGATTCACAAGCTTTTCTTTTTCTCATTGGCACAAGCAAACTCCATGAGGATGTGTTGAGCATTTAAACTTCATTGTTTCTTTGTAACTCCATGCTCTAACACTCCTACAACAAACACATTGATGGAGATCTAAGCTCACAAAGCTTAAGTCATGTTCGTGATGATCGTGATCCTTTGAGTATCCATGGAGGTCCAATTACAAGAGCTAAATCAAAGATAATGCAACAAGCCTTAGCTGGTTTCATTAATATTGCTAGAGAGAGAGCCCAACAAAGCTTGAGCATGGAGGATGATAAAGTCTTCTACAACATGATCCAAGCCCAAGTTCAACCTTCCTGAAAACATACACATAAGTATTGGGCTGAAATGCAATTAGGCTGGATGCATATTTTATTTAGTTAAGTATTATTGGACTGAACGTTGTCTTAATTTAATTTAAGCCCAATTCCTTTTTAAATAATATATTTTGTAGGACTTCTATTACTTGTTCTGCAAGTTAGGAGTGTAGGATTCCTATTACTTGTTCTGCAAGTTTGCTATTTCCTATTCTGCAAGTTAGGAAAGTAGGATTCCTATTACTTGTGCTGCAAGTTAGCTAATTGCCTATAAATAGTTATGTAACCCTTTGGGGAGAACACAATTGATTTTAGTAATAAAATTGAGAGACTTATTCTCTTTGGTTCTCTTGAGAACTCTTGAACTTATCAAGGTCTTCCTTGTGGCGTTCTTCTACCTTCCACCAATATATACCATAGGGTCTTGCTTTTCTAAGCAACGAGTCTTGGTCCAATACCATAGGTTCTTTTGTTTCTACACAACGGGTCTTGGTTTTACTTCTAATTTTTGTTTTCCTTTGCTGCGTTTTAACTTGTTATTGTTTTTCTTCAAGTGTTCTTCGTTTTCTTCATTAAACCTCATCTTCTTTCGGTAAGGTCCATATCATTTGGTATCAGAGCTTAGGTTCAATTCGTGGGAGTCTCGTTTTTGTTTTTTCGTTATCTTGTTGTCTTGGACAAACCTTGATCTTGAATCCTTTTCCAAGCCACCATTACTATTGTTTCTCCCTCAAACCTATTGTCTTCATTAAAATAACCTACCTTTACTTAGCCACCAAGTAAACCCTATCTTGTTCTCCAAGCAACCAAATCCCAAAGGTTTTCTTGCTCACCAAGAAACCTTCAAAAGCTCTACATCACATAAAGACTACTTGTTTCACAAGCCACCGTTCCCTCTTGTTCCTTGCCATACAAGCTACTACCAAAACTAGCTTGTTTTTGTCAAAAGTTGACTTGTTCCCCAAGTAAACCTCTTCTTATTATTTAGACTTTTTGTTTTTTTCTTCATTGTTAGTTTACTTTAGTAAAATATAAAAAAAGAAAAAAAAGAAAAAAAAGAAAAGAAAAAAAAAGAAAAAAAAAGGAGAAAAGAAAAATCAATTCAAGAAGGGATTTATTATATCGTATGTAGCAAGTGCAACATCAAAGACAATTTGTGGAGGTGTGCTTCATCAAAATCTTGAGGTAGTCATTCTTGCTTGAGCTTTGAGATTTCTTATTTGCCATTTTTTGAAAATTCATTGTTACCATTCTACCCTGCTACCTAAAATTACCTTTTTGACCCTACCACATAAAAGGACAAAACTACCTCACCTTTGGCTAAACCCTACCCTAATTAAACACCCCAAAACATGCATATTTCCTTCAAGGTTTAGTTTCATTAGAGTCTTCTTAAGCCTTATTGAGTCTTGCAAAGTCTTGTTGAGTCTTCATTGTTTTGTTTTCCCTTGATTAAAATCTTGTGCTCAGCTTGTTTATTGTTGGTTGATAGTTGAATTTCATAAGCTGATTTTTGATTTAGTCTTGAGTTCAATATAGAACCTATAGAGAAAAGTTGTGTGAGGGAAAAAAGGCAAGAGTGTGTGAGTAACATTAGTAGAGAAAAGCCATATTAAAATTATGTGAAACACGAGTGTGAGTGTTACATTCTTGTGTGTATTGAGTGTAAACACGTGAGGTCATACTTGTGAGGTCTGTTTCTTTTACTAACGTTTCTTGCAGGTTACAATTATGTCTTCTAATAGTGAAAAGCTTGCTTTGAGTAACATTGAGATCATGTTCCTAGACATGCAACAACGACTTTCGAGGATAGAGTCGAAGTTGATTAAATATGATAAGTTAGAGCAACATGACGTTGCCCTAGCTAAGGTAAACCAAGATAATGCTTCTTATGCATGTGATAATGTAGCTAATAATAAGTTGGATAGCAATTACGAAGAAGATTTTGATGATGATTCTATGCTGCAATTAAAGGATGATGAGGATAGTATGGAATCACCTATGGATGGAAAGGAATCTATAGCATGTCAAACTTTAAGTGTGCTACTGAAAGATGAGGATCAATTAAGATTAAAAGAGAGTGAGGAAAAAGTAGTGAGTGAAGCCGAGGTTAAGCAAAAGGAGAAAACAATCGAGATTGAATGTGATGCTTTAAGCATAGGTATTCGAGCTGTTTTAATGCAGGAGAAGCACCCCTTTGCTTTTTTTAGTGAGAAGTTAAGTGGAGCTGCCCTTAACTATCCCACATATGATAAAGAGATGTATGCATTGTGAGGGCCTTGGAAACATGGCAACACTATTTATGGCCCAAGGAATTTTTCATCCACACTGATCATGAGTCCTTGAAGCACTTGAAAGGACAAAGCAAGTTGAACAAGCATCATGCCAAGTGGATGGAGTTCATTGAGACATTTCCATATGTGATCAAATATAAACAAGGTAAAGAAAATGTCGTGGCTAATGCATTGTCTCGAAGGTATACTCTAATCACTACTCTTAATGCAAAACTACTTGGATTTGAGTATATTAAAGACTTGTATGCTACTGATGAGGATTTTGAAAATGTGTTCATTGCATGTGAGAAAACTGGTTTTGGAAAGTTTTATAGGCATGATGGATTCTTATTTAGGGAAAATAGATTATGTGTGCCTAGGAGTTCTTTAAGAAAATTACTCTTTAGTGAAGCCCATAGTGGTGGGTTAATGGGACATTTTGGAGTAAAGAAAACTTTAGATATATTGCATGATCACATCTTTTGGCCTAACATGAAAAGAGATGTTGAAAAATTGTGTGAAAGATGTGTCACTTGTAAACAAGCTAAGTCTAGAGTTATGAATCATGGTCTTTATACTCCATTGCCTATTCCTACTGCTCTTTGGATTGACATTTCTATAGACTTTCTTTTGGGGTTACCAAGAACAAAGAGAGGTAGAGATTCTGTTTTTGTTGTTGTTGACAGGTTTTCTAAGATGGCTCACTTCATTGCTTGTCACAAGACAGATGATGCAAGCAACATTGCCGATTTATTCTTCAAGGAAATTGTTCGTCTACATGGTGTTCCGAGGACCATTGTTTCTGACCGTGATGTGAAGTTCCTTATCTACTTTTGGAAAACATTATGGGGAAAGTTAGGAACAAAGCTATTGTTTTCCACTACTTGTCATCCACAAACCGATGGTCAAACTAAAGTAGTAAATCGTACTTTGTCTACTTTGTTGAGGTTCATTATTCAAACGAATTTGAAGAATTGGGAAGATTGTTTGCCTCATGTGGAGTTTGCTTGTAATAGAAGTGTGCATTCTACTACTAGTTATTCTCCATTTGACGTTGTCTATGGTTTTAATTCACTCACTCCATTGGATCTTTTACCACTACCTATTGAGGAGAGAGCTAGTTTGGATGGGGAAAAGAAAGCTGATTTTGTTAAGCAACTACATGAGAAGGTACGTCAAAACATTAAGAAGAGGACTGAGCAATATGCTACTCAAGGCAACAAGCATCGCAAGAAAGTTGTCTTTGAACTTGGTGATTGGGTTTGGGTACATATGCGTAAAGAGAGATTTCCTGCTCAGCGTCGCTCTAAGTTGCAACCTCGAGGAGATGGACCATTCCAAGTGATTAAGAAGATCAATGACAATGCTTATAAGTTAGATCTTCCAGGTGAGTATAATGTTAGTGTTACATTTAATGTTTCTGATCTTTCTCCCTTTGATATTGATGCAGGTGATTCTGATTTGAGGACAAATCATTTCGAGGAGAGGGGGAATGATGGAGATCCAAGTTCACAAAGCTCAAGTCATGTTCGTGATGATCGTGATCCTTTGAGTATCCATGGAGGTCCAATTACAAAAGCTAAATCAAAGATAATGCAACAAGCCTTGGTTGGTTTCATTAATATTGCTAGAGAGAAAGCCCAACAAAGCTTGAGCATGGAGGATGATAAAGTCTTCTACAACATGATCCAAGCCCAAGTTCAACCTTCCTGAAGACACACACACAATTATTGGGTTGAAATGCAATTAGGCTGGATGCATATTTTATTTAGTTAAGTATTATTGGGCTGAACGTTGTCTTAATTTAATTTAAGCCCAATTCCTTTTTAAATAATATATTTTGTAGGACTTCTATTACTTGTTCTGCAAGTTTGCTATTTCCTATTCTGCAAGTTAGGAAAGTAGGATTCCTATTACTTGTGTTGCAAGTTAGCTAATTGCCTATAAATAGTTATGTAACCCTTTGGGGAGAACACAATTGATTTTAGTAATAAAATTGAGAGACTTATTCTCTTTGGTTCTCTTGAGAACTCTTGAATTTATCAAGGTCTTCCTTGTGGCGTTCTTCTACCTTCCACCAATATATACCATAGGTTCTTGCTTTTCTAAGCAACGGGTCTTAGTCCAATACCATAGGTTCTTGTGTTTCTACACAACGGGTCTTGGTTTTACTTCTAATTTTTGTTTTCCTTTGCTGCATTTTAACTTGTTATTGTTTTTCTTCAAGTGTTCTTCGTCTTCTTCATTGAACCTCATCTTCTTTCGGTGAGGTCCATATCACACATTCATGCATGTTTTGGTACCCAAATTTTCTTGGGTCCATGAGAGTTAGTGCAAATAATTTTTGATCCTTTTGGGATCCATTTCAAGCACAAATCATCATTATTTATTGCATGCTTTGGCACCCACATTTTTCTAACTCTTCCTCTAAATGTAGTTTTTCTATAAGTGCATGCTTGTGAAGAGTGTCCTATTTTATTGCATAGTGAGCATGTAAGAGATAAATCATGCATAGTATTTTTGGTCACTAGGAAATTCTTTAGATGAGTTTCTTTTTGTATTGCATTATATCCTAACCCATCTTTGTCAAAGAAAGCTCTTTGGGTCTCAAGTATGTAATCTAATTTTTGTTGACCCATATAGAACCTAGAGAATGAGTTATGCAAATTTGTATTCTTTTTATTTAACTCATTTATTTCTAAGTTGGCCTCTTCTAGTTTCTTCTCTAATTCTAGCTTAACATTGGTCAAGGTTTCCTTTTCTATTTTCAAATTAGCAATGATTTTCTTATATTTAGAATTCATGCATTAAAATTCATTTGCTAATTCATTAAAAGCATTTTGTAACTCATCAAATGTAAATTCATTATCTTCACTAGAACTAGAGCTAGTCTCATCGTCACTAATAGCCATAAAGCATGAGTAGGCTACCTCATTATATATGTTTTCCTCATCGGAGCTATCACTATCGCTCCATGTAGCCACAAATGCTTTCTTCTTAGGTTTCCTATCTTTTTCCTTCCTAAGCAAGGGGCAATCTAACTTAGTATGACCCGGTTTATTGCACTCATAACACACTAAGGGGTCTTTTTTTCTTCTACTTGACTCTCCCCTATGATGTCTCCTATTTTGCTCTCTCTCGTTCATTCTCATGAACCTATTGAATCTTTTGGCAAACATTGCCATTTCCTTTTCTTCCTCACTTCCACTCTCATCACTATCATCTTCAATGACCTTATGAGTGGAAGACTTAAGTGCTACCCCTACTTTCTTTGAAGGCTGTTCATTTCTTTTTAATTTCATTTCATATGTAAGTAGGGAGCCCATAAGCTCATCTAAAGACAAGGTATTTGGATCCTTAGACTCTTCTATTGCGGTTACCTTTGCCTCCCAAGACTTAGGCAAGCTATTCAAAATTTTCTTTACCATTTCAACATTGGAATAAGCCTTGCCTAGTGCCTTAAGTCCATTAATTATGTTTTTAAACCTAGTATACATTTCACTCATGGACTCATTTTCTTTCATTCTAAAAAGCTCATAATCATGTGTGAGCATTCCTACTTTGGTCTCTCTAACTTGATTGGTCCCTTCATGTGTGATGGCCAATTTGTCCCATATTTAGTTAGCATTTTCACATAAAGACACTCTATTATACTCATTGGGACCTAATGCACAAAAGAGGGTGTGCATAGCCTTGGCATTCAATTGTGCCAATCTCATGTCATTGGTGTCCCACTCATCTTCACTCTTAGGGACATCTTTTCTATCTACTTTCTTTATTGGGATTCTAGGGCCATTAACTATTACTCTCCACACTTCATAGTCATTAGATTGTACAAATAACATCATCCTAATTTTCCAATAAGAGTAATTCTCACCATTTAATAGTGGAGGTCTAACTAATAAGTGTCCCTCTTCTCCTAGGGGTGTGCCTACATTCAAGTGAGTCATTTAAGATCGTTTTGCTCGATAGAGGTTAGTCTAAATCAATCTCGAGCCCAAGCTCTGATACCAATTGTTGGCTCTATAGGCTATACCGAGAAAAGGGGTGAATCGGTTTTTAACTACCGTTAAACTCGTTTTTTGGTTTCTTCTAAATTCTCTAGCCTATTTGATTATTTTCTAAGTTCTCTAAGCTAGGCAAGCATGCAATCCAAGTTCAATGCAACAAACATAATATAATCACAAGTTAATAAAGAGTAGGGAGAGAGAGATTTACACAATCGATTTATAGAGGTTCGGCTACCTTGCCTACGTCCTCTACCTTGAGACGCTCCCAAGGATTTTCCCAAATTCCATATCCTTGAATTTGTTACACTCCTTCTTTTTCTAGGCTAAAGAGAAACCTCTCTCTTTTTCTAGGCTCAAGAGAAACCTCCCTCTTTTTCTTAGGCTAAAGAGTAACCTCCCTCTTTTTCTTAGGATAAAGAGAAATCTCTCCTTTTACAAGGAATGAGTATGTTTACAAATTTTGTAATCAAAGAAGGGCCTCTAGATAGGCAAGTGATTACAGAAATTAGGTACAAAGAAAAGCCTATACAATGTTTGTGCTAAACAATACAAGAGATATGTGAATGATAGAAAATGAAGACTTTGTAGCTCTTGATTTGTTGTTGAGGCTTGAGGATTTAAGGAATATGTGTTTTGGAGTTGCTGAGTAGTTCCTCTTGGTTGCTTCAGCTTCTAAGCCTCTATTTATAGTCCTTTGGATGTATTCTAGCCATTGGGTGGAGCCAAAACTTGAATATGACCGTTGTCTCACACAAACTAGCCATTACAGGCTATTTTTTGGCAAAGGGATCGATCCCTTCCCATAGGGGATCAATCCCTTCATTCTAGATCTGAATCTTCTAGGCTAAGGGACCTTTTCTAGCCGTTGGGATCCATTATGCCTTTAGGGGATCGATCCCTTCCATTAGGGGATCGATCCCTTCTTTCCTGAATTGATTTTTCTGGGCTGAGGGACCTTTTCCTGCACCAAAAAGCTTACTGCCACTAGGGGATCGATCCCTTCCCTAAGGGGATCGATCCCGTCTTTCCAGGAGGTGATTTCCTGCACTTTTTGAGGTAGAAATGATGTGGTCTTTGATCCTAATCCAACCCAAAACATTTTGGCTCTTTTGTGGGAGTTATTATTGACTTTCTCAAATGAAAACATAGTCCAAAAATTCATCAAGTGATTTTTTAAAATATTCAAAACATTTATAAAGTATTAAGACCAATAAGAATATGTAATTAAATCATGGTCTTAATGTTTGATATGATCACTTGAAAATGGATTGAGAAAATCATGTGTGATAAGGCAAATTTACAATATGAATTAAAACATTAAAGCTTACTTAAGTTTTTGTCATTTCAAAATATATATGGCAATTTAAAACTAACAATCTTGATTAGTTCCAGCTTGTTGAGAGTTCTTTTTTTTTTTGAACCATTTTTGGACTATCTCCTGAAATACCTTCTTATCTTGCATGTGCTTTCGGAATCCCCTACTCATTCAATCACTTGCTTGTGATTGCAGCCATTCCTTGACCCCAAAAAAGGAATTGTCCGCTTCCGTTCATGGGACGAACCGAACATCATTAGGTCCCGAATTCTGCAAACCACTGGATCTAGACCAAGATCTCCATTACGTCGTACGAGATATCGATCTGAAGAACTTACTTTCAGTTGTAAGTCATCCATTCTGCTTCTATCTAAAGTGATGCTAGGCTACTTCACACAAGTGTGCTTCGCTCGGCCACATGATGAAATGTTTTGAGCTAGCTGCATGTCGAGCTCTTAAGCAAAGCTTGTGGTCACTCGTTCCTCGCTTGTTCCAGTCCTAGTAAAGAGCTTCAGATCCGATTCTACACTACATACGATATTCCATTACGGCCCTCACTAGCTCTTCGCTTGGTTCTACAAGGAGCATGCCTAAGGGGGCTACTATGCTCACCACGCATTTGCATCACCACATGAGCTTCGCTACCGCTTTGGCCTGCTCCTACGCCTACCATGAACTTGAATCATCACGTGGATGCTAAAGGAAGCTAAGCTTCACACGACCTTGAGGAAGCTAAAAGATCCTCTTCTCTCATGGCCGAAGGCTCCGCAACACGTTGGAGAGCTTTTAGATCCCGCCTTAAAACGACCATTCTCCTAGAGTTTCGAAGTGATCCTCATTCTCACTGCAGCCTTCTTAAGCTGAAAGAAAGCCAGGCAAAAATCTCATTTTTTTGGTAGTACGAAGGGGGAGCAGAATCGTATCTAGCAGTAGTTCTTCGGATCGATCACAAATTCTTGGCCCCGTCGTTTGGCTTCCACTCCAGTTGACCTCTCTTGTTTCCTCCCTCAGTGAGAAGGTAGAGAGCAAAACCAACCCAGCAACCCACTATTACTATGGCCTATTAGTTTAGTAAAGCATTTACTTTTTGCAAGACTTGCTGAGCTTCTTCATGTGACAGACATCACAAAAGTAGTCCGTTGAACTCTCGCCGATCAAGGGAATAGAGGAGCTCACCGTAGAGAAGAAGAAAAGAGGAGGGCGATTAAGGGTAATTGATTCATCGAAAGAGAAGAAGGAAAGGAATGTTTGGTACGACCACAAACAGGTGAACAGGGTCCCCATGAGGAGGGAGACATGCAACTTAGTTGAATGGCACACCATCCATGCCTAGGTTCCCCCATTCAGAAAGCTTGACGCGCTCCATGCGTTTGACCCATGAGACCCACATATTACGCGACGTCCCAAGACCATTATTGCGGTCTTAAATGAGGCCACGCTTTTGGCCTTCAATGATTACACCAAGGAGAGATGCATCGCTGCATTCCTTCTATCTCGTTAGAGCAAGTAAGCATTGGTGCTTTCATTGAAGCCTGTTGGTGTTGGTTTGAGAGTATAGATATTTTGATTCCAGGGAGTGGAATACTTGTCATAATTCACTCTTAAGGATTAGTAAAGTTAGCAGTAGTGAAGTTAGCGGTAGGAATAGATAGTCATCTTCTTGAAGAGCCGATTCTTGTCCTATGGTTACAACTGCTCCTAATCCGCAATCATTCAATGCAATGGTTTAATATGTATCCTCCGCTATCACCTGATCCTCAAGTCACTCTGGTTGAGAAATTGGTCTTTCATGGTGCAAAACTTGAGAAAAATTCCCAGACTCCACTGCAGTGCTCTTGCCAGATGGGCGAGGGGCAACCCATACCAAACGTAAAACTTCACAGCGAATCTGTACCCAACAGAACTCAGATTAGAAGCTTTCTACCCACACTACCCAGACCCACCTCGCCTGAAGCCGTCGATTTTTACCATGGAGTCAACGGAGAAAACGGTGTAGTATAATGAGAATTTTTTTTCATATTCTTTTTTATTTGGCGGAAGCGAATCCACAAATGCATGCAGAGAACTCTGCAAATGTAGAGGTCCGATTGCCTAATGGAACCTTTCCTCCATGTCGTGTGAAACATCAGGATGATCTCATTCATTGCATAGCCACAAGCCAGCACATACTTCTGGCCAAGGAAAGGCGAAAGGGGGGAATCCCTTGTTTGTTTGCTTTAGAGAGATAAGACCTCTATAAGCGATTTGAAGCTATTCATTGGGAGGAAATGGGGCGCAGCCAGGCCTTTTGTTAGGTGGGCTGACTTGAAAAGTTCAAAGCCTACTGCCCTTACCTGTTCTCTACCCAGACCTAATCCAAGCACTGAATCGATCAAGTTCTTTGTTCATGCGCATTCCTTGATTCTGGTGACCAATTGAATATGAGAGAAGGTTTTGTTCTATCCTAAGAGAGAGGAGGGATAGCTAGTGCTTGGATTAGGTTTGGCTCATCGGGATAGTACAAAAAACAATATATCTTACTGAACAATTCCGCTTCCAGTGCTTTCTATAAAAAGCTAAGTATTTTAGTTATGACTTTTCTTTATCGCATTCATAGCCTATCTTATCTTCATTGGTATCACTTAGGGTATTTAAGTGAAAGAGACTCAAATTCAAGTTCTACCATGGGCTATGCCTAAAAGTAAGCCAATTTTTTTGACTTGTCTCGTGTTAGTGGAGCTGGAATACCCAAGTGAGGACAACTCAATAGAGAATTGTCTCTAGAAGCTTTGGGCTAGGAACCCGAGAAAGGAAAAAGCCAAAACATCTATCCAACTCTCTAGCCGGATAAAAAGATGAAAGGGCAAGGGCAAGGAGTAGTGAAAATAGAACTAAGAAGAACGAATTCAACGTATCCCAACCCAAAGCCAAAGGGCAATCTAGCTTACATTTCAATTCAAGAGTGAACGAGATCTATCCCACCTCTAACTCGAATGGGAACTCCTACTCTTAAGCTTGATCTATCTAGCTTAAATCGATATAGCATTTCACTAGGCAATCCAGTTGCCACTTCACTAGCAGCCACAAAGGGCGAAGGAAAGTCAGATGAAAGTGATCCTAATGGAAGTGGAAAGAGACGACTGCTTCTGCCTTTTGTTCACATGAAAGCAAAAGACCAAGGGTGGGTGAAACCCTCCTACCAAGAAAGATCAGAGAAGCTGGGCCAAATCCTCTGTTAACTGCGGTTAGGATTGACACTACGATCTTCGGTTAAATTAGCCACGTTCCAGCTAAAAGCTAGTCAAACTAGAGCTTGGCTTATGAGGGAAAAAACCACTTTTAACCAAAGCGCTGATCTCTTCTTTCCTAGTGAGTCATATTCCACTTTGTCTGCTATTCCAGTCTTCTATTTCTTGTTAGCATAAGGACTGTCTATGGTTAGCTCTTCAACTCCTGGCTCTAACAATCTCAAAAGAGAGAGTAGCCACCCTTCCTCCAAGACTTGAATCGGGAATTTTTTCCCTTTCCATCAAAAGGAAATTCCCTTTCGCCTTTCGCTCCAACTTCTCTTCCTCTATTGCGTTAATAGGGTTAGGCCTTTAGACTCTTCCTACTGCCAAGTCAAAGCTAAGACCGATTATGCCTAAAAGACTGGATTCTCACCATCTCAGAAGGTCAAGGGGGAAGTCATAGTGAGGCTATGGCTAGCTCCTATAACCGCACTTTTGGGTTCCAGTTGTTCTGCGAGCGAAGTCTTCTTTGTCGAGGAAAGGCTTTGCCACTTCTTAGAGTTATATTTTAAAATAGAAAGAATCTAATCACACCAAAATGGAGTTTCGCCATTTAGTTCCTTTTCCGTCAGTGGGTTGCCATGACTCTAATGCCAAAACTAAACCTGGAAGAAAAAAGAACAGCCCCAACCTCCTGCGAAATTCAAATTCTTCTTGAGAATCTCAATCTTTCGCTAGGGGCAGATCGGCCTATGAAGGTTATGGCTTTCCACGACCCTTGGACCATTATTCTTTTTGCTTTCCACTCTGGGGGACCGAATTCCAAGAGGCAACCACCGTAGGAGAACCATTCTCAAAGAAGTACAGCAAATAGAATTTGCAAAAGTTCAAAGGCCAGTTTGGAGAGCTGTAAGAGCAGATAGTGAGGAATAGGACCAAACTGGCTTCGTACGTATTCAAAAGGCCTTGGGGGTCCGCAGGTCAAGACTGTTCTTGTGGTCTTGTGGACAGGATCTGTAATCTTGGCAGGAATTCCTTTCCAATTTTGAACCGTAGGATAAGGACGGAGGCCATTTCGATTGCCCTCCATCAGCCGAGCCTAGTCATCCCACTATGGCTAAACTTTTTTTCTTAACAGACTTTATTTTAAGGTTACTGTTGGCAAAGAGTCGAAAACCACTTCGCTAAATAAAGTGACCACTTCGAACAGATGTAGCGTTCTCTTACGTTCTATGCTCAATTGAATAGATGGCTTGAAAGAAAAGAACCAGAGACAACCCCTCCTTTTTGAAAAGGATAAAGACCGGAAAGAAAGAATCATCGAATTAAGCATCGATTGCAAGATCAAATCTCAAAGAGACCGGAAGGTTTTTCCATAGAGGAAAACTCCAACCTAGCAAAGAATTTACCTATCTCATCCTGTAGCTATCTCAATGGAACTGGAGGGCCTTAGGACTGCTATTTCATAGCTGGACACGGAATTGAACTCCCGGAATATGAAATTATATCGTTAGTCTTAAATACAAGAGAAAGATCTATCGCCCCACCATCTAAGGGAGCTTGAAATGAAATAGGATACGCAGAGATATGAGAGTAGAACCACCTCTTATATAAGACACTGCTTTAAAAGGGATCTATCCTGATTCTTGAACAAGAACCATGACATGAGATCCTTCTTATTATATATAAATTCCTTTTGTCTTGAGCCTTCCACCAGCTGTCTGAGAACCTCTTTATTTGCCCAATTCTTTTACTTAATGTAATGCCCTATTCCTTTCGAGTTAGGATCTCGATTAGTCTCTTCTATTTAAAAATATAAAAAAAGGTCTTGCAGAACCTTCATTTTCTTTCTATTCCCAAGAGCTGATTCCATAGAAGCACATTCTTCCTTTATTGATTGAAAAACCTTCTTGCAAATTGCCTTTATCCCGAAAGGAGCTTAAGCTTATTCTCTTCCTCGACGTGCCAAAGCCCCTTCTAATGTCAAATTGGATGCTTCCTCTACTTCCCCTGCGACTCCTATTGCTATTACGATTGCTACTTTTAAAAGAAAGATAGGTACGTGCCTCCTACTTTACTCCCTCTAAGAAGAGGAGGTCTTCCTAACTTCAGGCCTTCCTCTCACACTTACTTAAAGTAGGGGTCTGCTCTGCTTTTTGGGTGATATACCTATTTGCTGGCCAACAACCATAAACAACAAGTCTTTTTAGCTCAGAGCGGCACTATCAGCTCAAAAAAGAATATTTTAGTTTGAGGCGCTGACTAACAGACTATAGGCCTATGAAGCCTTGGACTAGAACGGGAATCTCTTCAACAAGATAAGAAGGTTTTGATCTACGAGAGTCCACTACAGTGAGTAAAGATGGAGACTCAACGATGCATCCCCTGGTGGGTACTATCCTCTCCCTCTGGATGAGGGGGAAGTTTCAGGCTCATGGAATGCTTGCTAGGTCTTAAGGATCACTTAGGGTGTCTCTACTGCATACGATAATGGGTCTCATTCCCAAGGGACGTCCTCAACTTAGAGAATATCCTATCTTTTTGCTCTTGGTTGGCCTGAAAGTTCACCCACTAACCAGGAACCCAACAACTTCCTCTCCTTTTAAAAAACCTAGGCGAATCAAAACCTGCTATTGGAAAGCACCTATTAAAGAAGAGGGACTCAATTAAAGGACTCATACAAGACTTATTCCAGACTCATCCCTTTGCATGCTTCTAAGGCTCAAACTCGTCACTAAGTACGATAGCTCTAAAGTAGGAGCTATTCCCGTTGTTGTTGTGCTTTCATGGGGAGAGTACACAAGAATCTTTCCCTTCCCCTTCCCGTTCATCTGGAAGGCCTCAGCAATGGGTCATCTCATTCCTAGCAGGCTCTATTTGCTTCCTAATAGTAAGCATTCTATCTCTTAGATACAGTATCTATCACTCTTAGGACTAGTACTTTTATTAATGGGCAGTGCGTTTGCCTCGAGGATATCAATCATAATATAGATAGTAGACAGAACCAACTATTAGCCCTGTCTCTTGCTGTGCATTCCGGACACCAATCCAAGTTAGCTCAAAAGCAAGTACGGAATCTCCAACAAAAAGAGAAAACCTACTCGCAGCACACAGGCTATAGTAGTTTTGAGTTCGAGTACCCCCGGATCACTGCACGAACTCTATTGAAAGAATCATCTTTCCTCCCTCGCTTCCTTGAGAGCTGGGATACTCTGGTTGAATCGCTTCGCTCTGTCGATGCTCTCAAGAAGTCGCTAGAATGACACTGACTCTTCTTGCATCGAGAAAGAGTGCAAAGATCTACCCTCATTCTGGTACTCATGTTCTTTGTTGCTTTCTTACTTAAATTATATTAATATAATTTAATATAATTTAATCAAATCTCTGCCGATTACTAATCGGGTTAGTATGCTTTTCTGCTCATCACGCTAATCAGTAGCCTGCCTTACGAGGGCTAGGCTAATTTCCTACCGTTAACCAAAGCGCTAATCTCTTCTAAGCCCTTACCCTGCTAACTCTTTGAAAGAAAGTAAACCTCTTTCAGACTTTCATATTGGAGAAAGATGAATTTTATCATCCCAAGGGAAAATGAATGGGAAAGGGGCATCTTAGCTACCTTTGAGGCTAATTAAAAGAATAAGATGACTTACCTTTACTGTAAGGCTTTTTGGTAGCCTGCTCCACTTGCGATTCTTTTAAGAGGGACAATTCTCTATATCGACTATATCGAGGATAGAATTCCTTCATACTACCACAGCCTCAGCCGCTGCAACAGTATCCTCATCAGATAGAGATTCAGATACTACTCTTTTCGACATATGTTTAACTAGCCTTCGAGTGGAAAAAGATTAGCAATTAAAGGAGGCGCATCCAAAGCAATGAAATTGTGTTGCGGAAATGATCTTGCGGGAAATTGACTGGTATTCAATCAATTAGGTAACTCTTAGCCTGTAGCCTATCTATAGTAAGACAGAAAGAACTATAGCAATAATACTCATTCATCAGCTTAGAAGGGTTCGTATTCTTCTAGTGCTTAGTGTGTTCTTTTTCCGTGATAAAGACGTGCTTGAGTTGGAAGTTGGACCAAAGCTAAAGGTCGAACTTACCTTAGGTGCTTTGATATGAACCTCACCGAAAGAAGATGAAGTTCAATGAAGAACAAAAAGAACACTTGAAGAAAAACAAGAACAAGTTAAAAATGCAGCAAAAGAAAACAAAAATTAGAGATAAAACCAAGACCCGTTGTGTAGATACACAAGAACCTATGGTATTGGACCAAGACCCGTTGCTTAGAAAAGCAAGAACCTATGGTATATATTGGTAGAAGGTAGAAGAACGCCACAAGGAAGACCTTGATAAGTTCAAGAGTTCTCAAGAGAACCAAAGAGAAGAAGTCTCTCAATTTTATTACTAAAATCAATTGTATTCTCCCCAAAGGGTTACATAACTATTTATAGGCAAATAGCAAACTTGCAGCACAAGTAATAGGAATCCTACTTTCCTAACTTGCAGAATAGGAAATAGCAAACTTGCAGAATAAGCAATAGGAATCCTACTCTCTTAACTTGTAGAACAAGAAATAGAAATCCTACAAAATCTATTATTTAAAAAGGAATTGGGCTTAAATTAAATTAAGACAATGTTCAACCCAATAATACTTAACTAAATAAAATATGCATCTAGCCTAATTACATTTCGGCCCAATACTTGTGTGTCTTCAAGAAGGTTGAACTTGGGCTTGGATCATGTTGTAGAAGACTTTATCATCCTCCATGCTCAAGCTTTGTTGGGCTTTCTCTCTAGCAATATTAATGAAACCAGCCATGACTTGTTGCATTATCTTTGATTTAGCTCTTGTAATTGGACCTCCATGGATGCTCAAAGGATCACGAACATCACCAACATGACTTGAGCTGTGTGAGCTTGATGGGTCTCCATCATGCTTTTTCTCGATACCCCTTGAAACGTTTTATCCATCAACTTGACGGAGCACCAATGACCAAGTGTAGGAAAGGTGGGCTTAACTCTCTTCTTAGCTCCCTAAGCCCTAAGAGAATGTTTCTTAGTTACATTACACGGAAGAGCTACTACGTTCGATTACCAAAGTAGCAAGAGGTCTAAAGGTCTGACTCCGGAGGTGGGGCACAGAGAATTTCAAGCATCCCTAAGGCTAGATTAACTCAGGTTTACCGGAAGAAAGAGATATGTTATAAACCAACGGATAGCAAAAAGCCAAACCAAGGCTACCTAGCAGCCATTTAAAGCATCCCTATATGTCTTACCTTACCTACTGAGCAGCTACTAGATAGAAAGACTAGTTTTATCCAACTTTTGAAACCACTAGTTAAAGCACTCATATGGGTATATATAACCTTCATATATATTAAAAGCTACTATTTGCCGATTTTGGGCAACAAGCATAGGCACGCGAAGGGCAATTCAAGTTTAAGTGCAGCAATGTGCTCCTAACTGGGCTTCCTCTAAGGTCTTAGACCGCCCGTCTATACCTACAACTATAGCTTCCTTAGTCGTCTACCCAGCTCAAGGCCTAGCCCCTCTGCCTCGATCAAAATCCTAACTTGAATCTCACACAATTAAAACTCTCACAATAAGGAACAATTCATAGAGCTGATGCGGATCTGCCTCATTGAAAGGAAATTCTCGCACTTCGGGAACACTTGGATGGAGGTGTGAATTCGGTATGGTCACATGATACAACATTTTCTTTGAGAAAACAAACTATTCTTGGCCACTAACCACTCGTTCGCC
>JAPDPM010000016.1:15042500-15292500 GCA_032173925.1 Heritiera fomes | reverse complement strand
TTTCGGTTTCCTTTAGTGAGTTGGGTTTAGAATGTCATGAGACAGTTTGGTTCCTATCTCCTGTTGGTATTAAAGGGAGAACTGCAAGGAGCCAACCCTAGGACGAAAGGATTGGGTTGGGCCTACCTATGGTGTACCAATTGTTATGCCAATAGTAGCGCCGGGCAGCTAAGTTGGTATGGAAGAACTGCTGCTCCGTGGGAAATCCTTCTCTATACAAGTTCTCAGACGAGACTTTTGAATAGAACTTCGATAGGCGAGAGGTGTAAGCACCGCGAGGTGTGAAGCGATCTCGTACTAAACGAAACAACTTTTACTTTCCAAAAATAAAAGAAAGTCAACCTATTCCTGCAATTGCAGTCAGTCTCGCTACCTCTTTAGTTGCCGCCCCCTACTTGCTCATTCGCAATTACTACCACAAGAAAGTTGCCCCTGGCTTATGCACTCCACGACTTTCTTATGTCATAGGGTCTCGAAGACTAAATTTTGCTACCAACCCAAATAAGCAAGCTGAAAAAGCCCTTTCCCCTTTTCATAATAATAAGGTAAGCTTCATAGCTCCAACCTATACAAGGCCATCGCTTACTAAGTGCTGGTTCTATCCCGGCTAAGCAACCAAAGCCAGGAACCTAGGTGGGAATAGTGAAAGAAAGAGAAGCGGGGTAGAGGAATTGGTCGACTCATCACATCTAGTGAACGTAAAGTAGAGCTTCAATAAGATATTCATGAGAAATTGACGGAACTGATACCTAACACGAAAAGGAAAGCGAAAGCTATGGTCGTCTTTTTTCGCCTGCTCGGTAGTTTCGTAGCACTTTCTTTCGCCCGTTTTCTAAGATCAGAGAACCATATAATGATAGCCCTTGCATCTTTGTTTCTTTTTTTTCTTTTATTGGGTCTATTAATCAATTTGATGATAGTTTATCGAGCGATACTTTCACTTTCAACAAATTCAACAAAAATAAAGAAGATTTTTTTCATTTTTCTGGTTAGCTTGATATATGTGCTCGTAGTATGTCTGTCTCATCTGTTATGTTTCCTCATTTTAGAGAAGATCGTAGCTTTTTTAGAAACCTTACCACCAAAAAATGCTGGTTCTGATTAAGAGTTTTTGTTTCCGCTTCCATGATACACTTGGTTCGCTTTGAATACCGTATCGTCGCTGAAGTATATATTTAACCTTTTTTCTTCCACTCCATATGATGTGATGGATGGAGATTGATTTTGACTGAACTTTGTTGCTGGACTAGTCTATAATCTTCTTTCCTCTCTCCGAATCTCCAGACTCCTTGTAAAGAGCCCCCGCTCCCCTAGAAGTTAGTCTCTTTAAAGAAGAAGGCTTCGACAAGAGTGAGCGTGCCCGCTCTTCTGAATATGGTTCAACATCCAAGGCGCTCTCTATGTCAATACCATCCATTTTAGTCTTTCGTAAACTAAAAAAATAAGAATATCATCTCGCCACTCTCATTCATAGAAAGTCACCTGGAAGGGAAACAAAATCTCCTCTTTTTCTCATATATTTTTTTCATATAAGGTCTTGTTTTTATGGCAATCCAGAGCAGGCATAACATTCTCAACTACAACCGCCGTATTCACTCATTCTTTGGGGCTCTTTCACTCCTTCAATCAGAGGCCAAATTTCACCAGTTGTGTAAGTAAAGGGAAAGGTTGTTTTTGAGGTTACGAATTCGCAAGTACCTCTAGAAAGATCGATTCATTAAATACTCAATTGACTTATATAAAAATTGGATCTTTTAAGTAAACCAACCGCTTTCACCGGGAAATGCAATTCAAGAATGACAATATGGAAAAAAAAAAGCCTTACTGAACCAACTTCTTCAATTATCTACTTGCAGGGTTTACAACTAGCTGATTGAATCTTTCGTCTATATTAGGCTAAGACCTCTTTATCTTGCTATTAGGTAGGAGTCACTTTCCTTAAGATCTATATATTTCCTTTGGTGCTTTCCCGGGTGGCTAGCCTGCCTTTGCAGTCTATTATTCTACTATATTTTTCAGTTGAAGAACTAGTAGCTTATCACATCGTTAAATTAGCATTACCTTTCGTTTCCCTTAACCTTTCCTATATTTTTTTTGTTCTGGTAGATACATTGGGAATAATACTCACAATGCGATCCATCTCACACGAGCCCTATTTTCTTTTTATTAGTAAAGTAGCTTTCCCCCATTTAGAAGAGGGAACAAGACGTACTAGTTCAATGAAATCAGAACTTAAATCATTACATTAAAGCAATCGTTATCAAAATAAGTTCCTCCCTATTTCAAGTAAGAGCTATTCGTTCGTATCCTTACTCTCCATCCATTTTGTTTAATGGCCTTTGAGGAAGGAGGGATCGAGCTTTATAGATAAAAGGACATAACATAATAGTGAAGGTTATGGCGGAATCAGTTTTTGGTCATCCTACCAGTAGGCAGAGGGGGTTCCCAACTATAAGAGATTAAAAAAAATAGATTGTGGAGACCTAACCTCACTTTCCAGTATACAAACCCTCTGCGTTCATAATGAACAAAGAAAATAAACACTTCCCCGGGCTCCACCATGCACGAGGCTGATCGTCTCACTTCAACCTAAACAACCACAACTAGATCTATTCCGTGAACAGTCTCTTTCTCAGCCAAAGTCTCTTTTGAGACCTTTCCGTCATGACCTTTGGAAGAAACTGGCTCTCCCATGGGAACTGATTAGATAACGCGTTTGCACCGTTCAATTGAATCAAAGAAGCCTTCCTTTGGTTCTACCTTTCTCTCTGGTTGTGTACCTTTTTTCTATGTAAAAAATTAAAGAATAGTGCGATGTAATAGATTCAATGACAACGTCCTTCTTTCGGTCTTGATTGGATTCTTCCATGGGGTATGGAGGTTGCATGGCGGGACTCCCAACTGATTGAATAGGTGATTTCCGATCAAAAATGGTCGAGGAGTAAGCCTTGGCAACAGCAACCTTTTCTTTTCTCTTGTCTTTCTTTTCGTTTTTGTCTTCCAGATGCTTACTCGATGGGATCCTCTTCCCTTCTCTTTTCTGAAATAAAATGCCTGATTGGTCCGCAATCAGTTACTGATGCTTTGTTGAATGAATAAGAATTTACCTTATATAGAGTGTTCCGTCGCTCTGAGCTAAGATGGGGAATTGCTTATATTATATTAGATCCGCCCTTTAGTCTTGAGTGAGGACACCTTCCCAGTTCTCTGATTGATTGCCTACGAAATGGGGACAGGGGCACTCAAGGGACATAGTCATTCTTCACCCAAGCCTATCTTTCCTTTGATTGCTGGAACTTTACACATGCGCGGAACTATACTCGATTAACGTAGGTCTTTGCTTTTTCCCTCATAACTCTCTTTTCCTAAGGTAAGAACGCCTAGACTATCCTTTTACTTTTACTAAGGATATAGGTATGGTTTAAAGTCTATTCACTTTTTGGTCTTATACACAGCTCTCTGTAAATAAAAAAATGGAAATTGGGGATCCCCCTTGCTGTATCCCGAGCTAACTTCTGATAAACCATATGCAGAGGTCGCTTTCCTTGCTGTTAGATGGATTTACCTTCTCTAAGATGTCTACTTTAGAAAAGAAAGATTCTTCCGGGACAACTACTAGATAGCTAGGAACTAGTACTTCAATTAGATCCATTTAGCTTAAGACAACTCTTTCAAGGCTTTCAAGGCACTAGCTTTCTCATGGACTAGATCACTTGCCTTTGTCTTTGTCCTCGCAGATACATGAGTAAGACTATACAGTAAAGGGGACAGAAACTACTCATACAGCTCCCAAGAAGGATTAGATGGAGATGGGTTCGAAGGGGAAAGGACTGAAATAGCACAGGCCTGGGGATGAAATTATGAGAGTGTTAGAATGTATGGAAGAAGAATCCATTTATGCTGTTTGCTATACATGGGAGGACTATTAAGAGGTGGCCATAGAAGTTGCTTTCACTAGCACCGCTTACTCAAGCAGCTTATTCTGATTTAATTGCTTACACAGGAAACTGTAAGAGCAGATAGGCAAACTAGAGATATTGCCTCAAGCCTAACCCTTTCGTAGCCTCTTTGCACTCACTCCCTTAAGGGTTATTAATTAAGCTGTGCGAGGAAGGTGAAAAGTCAATCTATGCCACTAGCTCCAGTCTCACACTGATTAACTTCCTTCAGCAGTGAAGTTCCTAAATAGGAAGATAAGGGACTAGGAGTAGGAGGCACGCACCTATCTTTCTTTTAAAAGTAGCAGTCATAATAGCAATAGGAGTCGCAGGGGAAGTAGAGGAAGCATCCAATTTGACATTAGAAGGGGCTTTGGCACGTCGAGGAAGAGAATAAGCTTAAGCTCTTTGTGGGATAAGGGCGATTAGCAAGAAGGTTTTCGAATCAATAAAGGAAGAATGTGCTCCTATGGAATCATCTCTTGGGAATAGAAGGGGAATGAAGGTTCTGCAAGACCTTTTTTTATATTTTTAAATAGAAGAGGCTAATCGAGATCCTAACTCGAAAGGAATAGGGCATTACATTAAGTAAAAGAATTGGGCAAATAAAGAGGTTCTTAGATAGCTGGTGGAAGGCTCAAGACAGAAGGAATAAGTTGGAAGCATGGCATTAATTACGAATTCTCCTACTCACTAACTCTGCCTGGGGTGGGGGTACCTATTATTCGTCGGCAGTATGGGAATGAAAGGGAGTTCTCGCTATCATTCTGGCTATACTTTTGAATGATAGCTCTACTTTCACTTCAGATGGACATACGGCCCTTGGTCTCATCCTCCACATTTTGACACGCTCGGGTTAACCACGTCTTGAGATTTCTAAAATCGTTAAGCGACGCATTGTGGTCCTTTTCTGCCCGTGCCTTATTGCTGCCAATTCGACTGATTAGCTGTTCAACCACGTCTATTGGTGAAGGCAGTTTCTTTATGTCAGTATATTTCTGTGCTTCCTTCTTAATGAGAGGGTCTAGCAGGTCGGCTAAAGTTTTCTTTTGGTTTTTTATTTCCTCCAGCGTTTGCTCATACACTGCTTGTTCGACTGCGGGCACATTGAGATCAAAAGAAGGTTGCTTCGAAGAACTAGCACCACTTCGATCGTCTCCGACGGAAAAAGGAATTCTATCCATGGTAGAAAGAACAAAATCGAGCAAGTCGGTAAGAAATGGAGCAAAGAAAGCGGCTTCAAAAGAAAAGCCGTAGTTAGAGTCCAAAAGGATACGAGTAACCAAAAGTACAATGATACTGATAATCACTCGTTTCAAAAGAGAGAAAAGCAAAATGCTAAAAAAGGTTTGATTCATCTTATGTGATGGAAATTCGTATTCTTCGTAGCTGGTTCTGAATGCCATCTACTGTGGACTATTGAGATGCCTTTCATTATCAATAAGGGAACGACCCCTATTATCGAGCGCGAACGACCTCCTTTCCTTCTGCTTAGGTCTGCTTCAATGAGCCTCGCTACTTCATGGAGTGAAAGGGGCCTCCAAGTAAAGGTGGCTGAGGGAACCGCTTGCCTAGCAACATCTTTTCTGGGTAAGTGACTCCCCTTTTCCAGAGAAAGAAAAAAAAAGATCCCTTATTCGGATTCGAACCGATTAAGCCTATTTCTTAGGGCTTCAAGACCGTGACTCTTATTTATATTTATATGCACAATTTTCAGTGTCTAGTTTGCTACAAGGCGTGCAAGCGAGGAGGGCTAGCCTATGTGGAGTCAAGCTACAGGCACTCGATAACAACAAGAGAAAGGCCAGTCATTGAACACTTAAAAAATCTGCACATTCATAATAGAACGCTTCTCATGGCATCTGACTTGGGAAATGACTGAATCAATAGAGAGATCAGTCCTTTAAGCAGTCGTTCTCTTATCTACGATACCAGCATCCACTTCTTCAACTCAAGCAAGAACATCGGTTCTTCCTTTAATAGCAACTGAAATAGCAGGGGATCTTGCTAACTGTGCTTATTCTACTTTCTTACTCTATCCTTTTAAAATAGCGCCAGGTGACTGATTGAAATGAAAAGAATTCCTTTTCCAAGTACTTTCACTTGAACTTAAATAGATCTAGCACGCTTACTTACTGGCAAGGGCTAGCTTTCTATCACCCAAGAAAAAAAGGTTTGCTCCTTGCCTTATTGGCTGGCTCATAGACGGACTTGATAGCGGGTTCGTCAGCACGGGTGGAGGGTTCTTACTTGATTGCGGATACAATGCATGTTACAAGGTGAGTTTTCTCCCAAGCTGGGTAAAAGGAAGGGTTTGCAGGTTAGCTTATACAAGGTAGGGTGCGAGCGTAGGCTTACTATCACTATTCTATCCCCACCTTATACTGTAATTCCTTCCTTACGAGATATCCCTGGGGACTTTAACAAAATAGAACTTGGGATTGACTGACTCTTACTCTAGGGACTTCCTTAAAATAGAGAACTACGGTCGAAGAGTCTATCTTTATCTTTTCTCACCCTTTTAATTCAATATCCTATGGGACTGACTTATACAGCGCTGGGGATAGCTTAGTCGGTTAGATTACTAGAACCTTCCTTATTCACTAGCTTACTTGATAGAGGGATTAGCTTGCAAAAGGGACTTATTCACGCCAGGGACGAGTTGACTCTCAAGACCTTACTCTTACTGACTTACCCTTACTCCTAGCCTTTGAAAGTTGACTTATCCCATAACCTTCCTGACTCACTACTTGCTTACCTTAACTTCTAGCTCTATAACCTTTCGCGCTCTCTTTTTTATCTCACCTGACTAACCTTCTTCTTTCTCTTCTGATTCAATAAAATATCCTGTGGGGCTTCCTCTATTGCCTTTAAGCTTCGGCTTCGTTGATTGTCTAACCTTCCCAACTATAGCTAGGGTTAAAAAAGAACCAGCTCTATATGCTCTATCCCTGGGGATTACTACTAAAAGGTAGGGCAAAAGGGTAGGGTGACTCTAGCAATGTAGGGGTTTGGGGTTCTCATAGGCTTATGGATACAACGAGGGAATTGCTTCTAGACTTTGAATTGCAAGGTCGAGCTTTAAGCCTTCTCAAGTAAACTTACTCTAGAATCTTTAAGCGAAGGGTTAGTTGCCTTGCTGGCAGGGTTATAGGGTTCTCAATGGTTTGCTTAATAGCACCTTACTCTAGTTCTGGCAAAAAGGAAAGCTCTAGCACGACTGACACCTTCTGCTTGAACTTCTGTCCCAACTCCAGCTCTGGCACCTGACTCCCTAGCTTCCTCAATACTCCTCTTCCTAGAACTGGGGACTAACTTACGAGCCTCAAAGCCTTCCTTCTAGCCTTTGTCAATTCCTCCAATAGCTACAGAACTAGGGAATGAATGACTACTACGACTACTACTTACTCATACAAGGGAGGGATAACAATAGACAAGACAAGGCTTTCTAAAACCCCAAGGTAGGTTGGAGACAGGGTTAGCTTTATAACTCGCTCTATCACATGGCTTACTTATTCTTGCTTTATCACCTTTCTAGCTTTATCCCAAGATGGATGCAACTTTGCTTAAGACTTGGCATTGGAAGTGGGATGGAATGGATCTCCTTCCCGCTTTAGTTTCACTCTTATCTCGGTTACTAACCGGTGTGGGAGCTAAAGTCAAGTCCTTTCCCGAGTGGGCTGCCTAATCATACCCAAACACCATCTCGAACTACCGATCCGATAATATAAGTGATTTCGACATCCTGCCCTTTTTATATTCGAAGTGTAATTAACTGCTAAAAATCTTCTCTTTGTTGACGCTAGTGCTTTTAGTGCGTTAGGGCTAGCTTTCTAGCTCTTTCACTAGAAGTGATATATAGTTTGAGTGAAGATTTGGGACTAGATACAGGTATCTATCTCACTCTATAAAGTAAAATAATAGATGTGTCGAGTGCGAGCATGTTCGTCCTGTTCTTTCACCCGCGGAGAGTTGTTAGTGCGGCGAACGCCCCCAATTCCATTCCACCTGAGGGTTTGCAAGCTATGGCGAGAAGTCTATTTTTTCCCCAACCAAGTACCTTCACTCAGAATGATTTTTACTTTACATTCACTATCCCCATACTCGACCCTTGTATGTAGAGGCCTTTGTAGACCACTACCAAATAAAGAGGATCTTGATAGAAAGTGGTGTAGGATTTAATATTTGTACATTGAGTACAACCAGGCAGTTGAATTTGGATCCTTCTTGCTTTGCTTTGCTCCTCACTACAGCTGTTCGTGTATATGACGGGACCACTCGAACTGCGTAAGGTATAATTTTCTTTAATCTCTAAGTGGGACCCCTTGTTCGGTCAACTCTATTCCATGTAGCAGATATCCTATAAACATATAAAATGTTGCTAGCACAACCTTGGATCCACGCCAACTTGGTTGTGGCATCCTCATATCATATCAGTATCAAGTTTCCCATGAACGGGTGATGTCTCTACCTTGATAACGACCTCGTCAACCCAAGTTTCATTCAAGTTCAGTCCTTCTTCTCGATCCTGTATTGATCTACGACCATCCTTCTCTTTTTCATGATCTTTGGGGGCAGCCTCTGTTTCCGTGGCAACGGCTAAGAGCAGTAATCACCTCAAAGGAAAGAGCTTCTTCCTTTGCTACGGATGCCTAACTTATTCTGTCTCATGCTCCTATTGTGGTTCTAAAGAGAATTCCTGCTGCAAAAAATGGATCTTCTACTTCTTCCGGCCAACCAAACGATTCAATCTATGAGGAACTCGCCAATGAAAGTGAATCTAATGGTTCTATAAACCAAGATCTCTTCGTTAAGATCGCCTGAAGAAAGCCAAGAGGGAGCCTAAGCAAGTGAAACTCTTAGGAATAGGAGAAGAAGGCTCCTGGCGAGTGTACCCAATTAATAGACGCAGAAGCTGAATCCTAGAATCCGCATGGTATCCACCAACTTCAAACAAGAAGGAAAGCCAAGGTCAAGGGAGTTCGCTCTACTCCGTCCCATGGTTCAATTCCCAAAACTACCAAATGAAAGAGACAGCCTGGCATGGGCCACTAAAAAGAGAAGCATCTTGGCGAAAAAAGGAGGTGCTTTACGAGTGGAATTTGCGAGAAGAAGCGTAAGAAAAGGTATCTAACCTCCAGGGTTGTTATCAACATATTTCTTCTTCCCCTCGCTAGTCGATCCCAGGACTCCTTTAAATGAGTGTTGACTACTCTCTTCTTTCGCCAACGGGCTACAAGAAGAATTTGATTTGATTGAATGGTTTTCATGGATTTGATCCAGAATTGGATAAGTCTGACAAAAGCTCATCTATAGAAGTAGGTAGGCCAGAGCATTCAGTCAAGTAAAGAAGTAAGCAAAGTGCAGAGTTTTCTGTCCAGCTTGAAAGATTGATGAATTTGACCAATTTAACGACCTAATATCAAGAAGTGTCCTTCATTGAAGTTGTAGAGGACTTCTCAAGGTTTTCGAAATATATAAGATCACAAAAATCGAAGTTCATTTGGTGGGTCAAACGACTGGACAAAATCAATACGAAATTCTGGGCAGAAAAACGAGATTGATAAGAAATTCCAACAAAGCAAGTTCAAGACAAGATTTGGTTGAGACAAGATAATTTCTTAATTTTATTATGTCTTAGATCTGTAATTAATTAATAAAAATAGGCCTTAGGAATTTTACTTAGAAAATAATTGTAAAAAGATGATGAGATAAAGGTAAGAGTTTGACTAGTCAAATTACTTGTTTCCCAAGTAAACTCTTATCTGAATCCCACGTTGCTTAGGAAAGTCTTTTAAACTCTTCCTTAGGCCTCTATATAAAGAGCATAAGGCTCTCATAAATAGCATCCCTCACATCCCTCTTCCCTCTTCCTTCTTTTAGTCTTATAGGATTTTCTTTAGGGTTTTTAATAAAATTTTATTTTTTCTTTATTTTTAATTAGTTGCTGATTTCTTATTATTGTTTTATAAAATTATTTTCTTTTTATTTTTTTTATTCTTAATGATTTCTTTCTTGAATATTTTTAGACTTTGTGATTTCTTGTTTTGTTTTTAATTACTGTTTGTTTGAATATTATTAAATCATAATCTTGATTATAGATTTCTTGTTTGATATTATTAAAGATTGATAGTTTAATTGTTTATTGCATGATAATTGTCTCCTTTATAATATTAAATTTAATTTATGATCTTGAATATGACTAGTGAGTAGGTTTCTTATTCAGTTACGAGGTAAATTGATTGTACTTGGAAAAAGAATGTTGTGAGATTTTGAGCTTATAATATAATTGTTAATTAAGTATCCAAGATTCTCTAAGCACATTTGCATGATTATTTGCTTAATTAGATGTAGGGCTCACTATTTAATTTAATTAAATAATCTACTGCCAGATTAAAAACATAAGTCTATAATTGCTTATGGAGTTAATCACTAGGGATGAAGGAGAATTGAGGTTTAGATTAAATGAACCGAGCTTATGTGTTTGTTATCTAATGTCAACCCATATCTTTCTAGTTGTTAATGCTGCTACAACTTATATCTAGAGAGCTTGTTCTAGGTAGGTTAAGTAGTTAGAGATTAGTTAAAGAGCTTGTTTTAACTAACGACTCAGTAAGGGAAGATAGTGTAACAGAGCTTGTTGTTATGCTACGGTTGACTATTTAATTGACAGTAATATTTTGTAATTAATGATTAACATCTAAATCTAAGAATAATTAATTGCCTTGTAACTGAGCTTTTTGATTTTTGTTTTTGATATTTAATAATCTTTGTTTTCTCTCTTTTAGACATAGCTTACAAAACTCCAAAACCCCAAAATTTCTTCTTTCCCTAAACCCTAAGATTAGATTTTTAATTTAATAATTAACTTAAATAATTCATTCTCTGTGGGTTCGACCCTTGCTCCACTATCTACATAGTAGAGTCAGGAAATTTTATTTTTGGTAACTGACGACACTCATCAGATGGGGAAAAGAAAGTTGGTTTTGTTAAGCAACTACATGAGAAAGTACGTCAAAACATTGAGAAGAGGAATGAGCAATATGCTACTCAAGCCAACAAGCATCACAAGAGAGTTATCTTTAAACTTGGTGATTGGGTTTGGGTACATATGCGTAAAGAGAGATTTCTGCTCAACATCGCTCCAAGTTGCAACCTCGAGGAGATGGACCATTCCAAGTGATTGAGAAGATCAATGACAATGCTTATAAGTTGGATCTTCCAGGTGAGTATAATGTTAGTGCTACATTTAATGTTTCTGATCTTTCTCCCTTTGATATTGATGTAGGTGAATTTGATTTGAGGACAAATACTTTTGAGGAAAGGGGGAATGATGGAGGCCCATCAAGCTCACAAAGTCCAAGTCATGTTTGTGGTCCATGGAGGTCTAATGACAAGAGCTAAAACAAGGATAATGCAACAAGTCTTAGCTAGTTTCATTAATATTGCTAGAGAGAATGCCCAACAAAGTTTCAGTATGGAGGATGATAAAGTCTTCTACAATATGATCCAAGCTCAAGTTCAACCTTCTTGAAGATTTACATGTATTGGGCCGAAATGCAATTGGGTTGGATGCATAAATTGGGCCTAGTGCAATTGGGCCAAATGCTACACTTATTTTATTTAGTTATATCTCATTGGGCTAAACATTGTCTTAATTTAATTTAAGCCCAATTCCTTTTTATTTAATAGGATTGTAGGATTTTTATTACTTGTTCTGCAAGTTAGGCAAGTAGGATTTCTATTACTTGTTCTGCAAGTTAGGAAATTAGGATTCCTATTACTTGTTCTGCAAGTTTTCCCTATACCTATAAATAGCTATATAACCCCTTGGGTAGAACACAATTGATTTAAGTTATAAAATTGAGAGACTTCTTTTCTTTGGTTCTCTTGAAAACTCTTGAATTTATCAAGGTCTTCCTTGCGGCATTCCTTTACCTTTCACCAATTCATACCATAGGTTCTTACTTTTGTAAGTAACAAGTATTGGTCCAATACCATAGGTTCTTTTGTTTCTACACAACTGGTCTTGGTTTACCTCTAATTCTTTGTTTTGCTTTGTTGTGCTTTAATTTGTTCTAGTTTATCTTTGAGTGTTCTTCGTGTTCTTCATTGAACCTCATCTTCTTTTGGTGAGGTTCTGTAACGTCCTCTTTTAGTTCAAATATCAACTAACTTTTTCTTTCACTTAAGATTGGTTAGGCTATTTGTCGGGTCATCCTTCCCTCTTCTTATACTTTATATTTAATCGCTTAACATGGCGATATCAATTTCAATGGAAAAGTATTTCTTATACATATACATAAGTCATTTTACAAATAGGTTTAAAACTTTCATTCAAGTGCTTACTAATTCCTTTAACAATTTACATCCCTAACATGGTCTAATATACATCACAGTACTGTACCATAGTTTAAAATACATAACAAAATGAATACCTTTAAGGATTTGGAAGCGTGCCTCGAAGGAATACTATACAATCCAAAATGCAAGCTCTTCTACCGAAAGCGGAAAATCACTACAAATAGTCTGCGTGGAAAAATAAGGGACTGAGTTTAAGCTCAGTAAGGAATATATATAAAAGTGCGTACTATGCCCCTATATGCAAGTTCCTACTTGGCTCTATCATGTCATGTAGGATCCTTAATAACACTGATTGTTTGAAAGGAAGGAATTTCTAAAACCGATAAGGATTGCCGATGAGTATGGAAAAATGCTTTAAAGCACCTCACATATCCCGGGTCCTACTTTCGACTATAAGGATTTATCATATGTTCACAAATATAAGTTGGAACTCGTTATAAAACATATGCCAAATAAAATATGAGTTCATCAAATACCATATAACACATATAATCCCATTTTATAAATCACTTACATATATTCAAGTAAATCAAATACTTGCATATGCATCAAATCATATGAAATCAAATATGAAAACAAACTTCCAATAATTTGAAGAGACAGTTAACACCCAATAGAATCATGCACTAAATAAATCTCGTAAGGGATGCACATATAAAGTGGCATACCCACGTATGGGCTAGGGCTCTTCCCTTAAGCCAAACACATATAAGAGACAAATGGTGTGAGGACCCCAATTTTCTCATATTTAATATAATCTACAGAGTGTAGTAATTTAAAAAGAAAATATTAATTGTTAAAATATTTAATAAATGGTCTGTTCGATAGGGTTCAAAGAAGTACTCGGTGAGGGCCCCATCAGGACTTTCTCTGTCCAGATCGAAGTGAAACCTTAGAATGATGATATTAGAATATGAAATTAGTGTAATTTTAAGTATAAAATAAGTGTATCATAAATATTACGTGAGTGGAAGTAACTACTAAGTTAAGTTGAAAAAAATGAAAAATGACGTAATTGTTAATATTTGTTAATTATGGAATTAAAGTAAATAATGAATAAAGATAGAATGTGAAATTAAAATTGAAAAAGAATACAATTTATTGTAATTATATTTTAGTAATGTGTAATAAGAAATAAAATAAATTAATTATAGGAATTAATAAAATAGAAGATAGGAATTAAAAAGAAATTACTAAGATTATAGTATAGAAATTGGAATATAATTTGGGAAAGAATATAATCTAATGGTAATTATGTTTTAAACACTTAATAAAAAATAAAGTAAGTTAACTATTTAAATTAACAAAATATCTGTAATAAAAATACAAATTAAAATCTGAAAAAAAAAAAGAAGAAATAAAAATATCGCAGCAAGCTTCTCGTGGAAGCTTGCTGCACTACCAATCAATTAAAACAGAAAAGAAAAGAAAAAAAAAAGAGAAAAGAGAGAGTAATTGGGTTGCTTTCTAGGTGGAAAGATGTAATTGGATGGATTATAATTAAAAGGATATAAAATAAGGCTGAAACTCAACCTCATCACCGACTTTCACTCTTTTAAATTGATGCTGGAACCGACCCTCCTACAACTCCCATTTGCTGCCGTTGTTTTCATGTTCTTCCCTCTCTTTTTTTAGCCGATTCACCAATCTCCTCCACCCAAAACATCAAACCTCCTTTACATAACCTGTACCTCACCTTAAGTGCTCCTTAAACTTAAATTTTGAAGGATTGAACAGCAGCAAATCGGCACTAGTTTAGGATGCCAAACAGTATCGTTTTTGGAGGAAGGTAAGGAAGAGTTTGTTTCATCCAATTTTGTTTATTATTTATGGTTGTATTAGATTAGTAGAATGTATATATGGCCTTGATTTGGAACAAAATTAAATGCAAAAGAAAATGGAGTGTTCGGTCATGAAATTGAAATAAGGGATTTGTACTGATTTTTATGTAGTTTGGGTATGATTTAATGATAAATGATGAGATTAGCTTGGTTAGAGCTTGGCTGGAATTTGGATTAAATGGTGGATGCAAAACAGCAAAATGGGCATGTAGAGGGCCTGTTCTGCCGTGGGTGTTAGTTGGAAGATGATGATAAATTTTAATGAGTTAAATTTGTATGATAAAATTCTTAAGTGAGTATGAGATGATCATAAATTGAGATGGAGAAAAGAAAGAAAAATCATGAAGATGAGGGAAGCTGCTGCCGGCCACAAAAAGGAAACAGAAAAGCAAAACCGAAAAAGAAAAGAAAAACCAGCAAAAAAAATAAAAAATTAATTATTGAAATTAATAAGGGAAATAAGAATGGTAGGAGACTCATTTTAGCTAAAATACAACATTTCAAATATAATTTGGAGAATGATAGATAGAATTCAAGAATGGATAATTAACCATAACCAAATAATTTCATAATATAGATGGAGTGAATTAAGAAAAAGAGAATATAATTTAATTGTAGTATATTGTGATAATTATAAAATAGAAGTAAAATTTAATATAAGCAAACAATAGAATTAATACTAATAGTGAACAAAGATTAATTGTAAAATTTGAATTGGAAAATGATAAGTATAATGTAAAATGAATATTTGACTATGATAGGAACAAATATAGGAAAGGATTAAAATGAGGATGGAACGTGAATAAATATTAATCATCAAATAAGAATTGAATATGATTAATATTAAACAAAAGAAACAATATTGACTAAGGCATTATATATGGAATATTTATATTAATTATTATTAATTAAAAATTTAAGATATTTATATTAATTATTATTGATTTAAGAATTAAAGAGAAATAATTAGGATAATAGAATTTTAGTGAAATTAGAATTAGGAAAGGAAGTCAATTTAATTATATTATATTTATATTGGTAGTTAGTGGCAAATAAAATACATTTACCATAAAAAGTGATCAATAAAAATAAGGATTTATAGAGTAATTGATTTATAGAATAATTATTAAGTTAAAATATAAACTATTAGTGAGATTAGAATTGAAAAAAGGTTTCAATTTAATTTATAGAACATTCAATATAATCATATGTGGGATTTTAAATGTAAATTGGAATTATTGGTGATATTGGATTTAGAAAAAAAATGAGATTTAATTGAAAATTATGTTTTAGTATTTAATAGAAAATGAAATAAATTAATTATTGAATTTAATAAAATATATGATAGAAAATATAACATTGGTGAAATGGGACTCGGAGAAAAGAATGAAATTTAACTATAGTTGATTTTAATTATAATTATGATAATTGATAGAAAATAAAATAAATTTAATGTACCATAGAAAGTGGTAAAATAGAAGATAAGAATTTCTAGAGTATTTATTAGAATTATAATATAAAAATTTGAACATAATTTGAAATTATTGTGCAGTGTGAGGTACGAGAAAATAAGAGGTGAAAATGAGATTACCGAATTTCATACTGCACAGAAATGAAAGTAAGAGACATATATGAAAGTTGCATAAGAATGAATTACATGGATTGATTTTACGAGAAATAGTTTACATGAATTGAATTTGTGATAATGGAGAATTCTCCTATTTTTGGAGTTAGGTATCTGTAAAATTTAATTTTAGAAATTAATAGACTGGTTGAAATAAATAAATAAATTTATTAAAGGATTGGAATATTTCGAAATTATAATACTTGATCAATCGATAAACTAAAAATTTAATAATTAGGAATTTAATTTGGGTATTAAGAAATTTAAAAATTTGAATTAAATAAAAATAAAATGTAGGTATATATATACATAAGTATATATTTATATTTATGTATGTGCAGATATATATATATATAAGCAATAAATATTATTTTGAACATTAATATATATATATACATATAAATGATAGAATGGATAAATATATGTTTTAAGGATTATATATAATATATAAATTATATATATAAACATGTTTTTTTAATATAAATTAATTATATTGTAAAATATAAATTTAAATATATAAAAATATATATGTATATATGTATAGTATATGTTAAGAATATATTTATACGTACAAAAATGTTAATAAAATGTGTATATATATGTATATATAGTTGTTAATAGAAAATATATTCCTGATATATTGATATCATAAATAAATAAATAACTAAAAAAAAAGAGAAAATCGCAGGCAGCAAGCTTGTGGAAGCTTGCTGCTGCCGACCTGAATTGAACAAAAGAAAAAAAAAAAAGAGAGAAAAGAAGAAAGTGGATCACGTGTCAAAATATGATTAGATAATATATACATATAAGAAGACAAATGGGATTAAAAATTCAGCCAAATCAGCCACTATCACCGACTTATAGCCTGATATTTTGGCTGCCATAAACAGACTTTCCCATTTTTTGTTTTGCTACACGTCCCGTTCTTCTTCGTCTTCTGCAAAATTTTCTCACGTATGTCCTCCTTTGCCCCGTCCTTTCTTCGTAGATCCATCAAACCTCCTTCATAAAATCTGTTCCCACCAAAAGAATACCTTAAAGCTGATATTAGAGGGCTGACCGAGAGGAAACAGAATGGTTTTCGTGAGGCTGAAGTGAAGAAATTTTCTGAGTTTGAGGGGCTGTGATGCTCTATTGAACAAGGTAAGTTGGTTGGGTAATGTTTAGCGTCATCCTAATCATGGTATCTACTTATTTATACATGGATAACATGATTTAAACTTTGAATTGAGTGATAGGAAAATGTAAAAGAAAACAGGGCAGAATCGGTCAAGAAAATAAATTGAAGAAATCTTGGTAAATTTACACTATGTTTGGATAAACATTAGTAAAGAAAAGGAATGAAAAGGAAAAGAATGTAAACTAAAGAAAAGGAGAGGAAATGAAAGGGTACATGTACCCTTTGTTTGGATAGCTAAAATTAATAAAGGAAAGGAAATGAAAGTAACCCTAACAACCTTTGTTTGGTTAAAGAATGAAAAAGAAAGGAAATGATTTATTATAATGTTTTTTTTTTCAATTATAACCCTTTTTGTTTTAAATTTTATAAGATAATAAGGTTAAATTTGACATTCTACATGTTATAATTTTTTTCAAGTTTCTTTTCCTTCCCCTTTACCCCAAATTGGGGTTTTAAAAAAATTGAGTAAGTCAAGGGAAAGCAAAGGGTGCTCACTCCCCCTCTCTTTTCTTTCCCTAACTAAAAAATCTTCCCAAATAAAGGAAAGGTTTACAACCTTCCTTTGTTTTACTTTCCTTTCCTTTCCTTTCCTTTCCCTTCCCTACCCTCAATCCAAACATAGGCTTAATGTATTTGGGTAAGAAATTAGTTATAGATGCTAAATTAAACTTGATTGAATTTGGAATTTGAATGATGATATGTGAAATCATGGAAGTGGCTGAACGATGGATGCTGAATTTTTGTTACAAAACAGTAAGCTGCGTGAATGAGGATGATGAGTAGAATCTCATGTAAAATTTGATTAGATGATGTGTTAAGCTTGATTGAATTTAGATTGGATGATAAAAATTACAAACAGCTAGTGGCGTGATGAATGGGACTTGGCTGGAATGGGATTATGGTGTTGATTTTGCAAAATATGCAGTGGCGTGAACGATGGTTATTTTTGCTGAGTGGCGTGACTGGATGTTGGTGATGTATCTTGATGAATTTAACATGTTTGAAGAAATTCTTAAGTGAGTAGAAAAGATGCATGAAATTAGAGTTAAGTGAAAAGTGAAAAACACCAAGATAGAGCTGCCAATTATGAAGATGAATCCAAGTTGAGGCTGCCGAAAACCCAAAAAAAAAAAGGAAAACCAGAAATGAAAGAAAAGAAAGAAAACACTAAAAGGAAAAGAAAAACCGAGAAGAAAAAAGAAAAAAATGTTAATGTGATTATTTTTAATAATAGGTAAATATAAAATTTATTTAATGATAAATTGAGATTTATTGTAAAGTTAAAATTGGGGAAAAAAATATTTTGACAAATGTGAAATTTGACAAGGCCTAATGTATGAGCTTCTTATGCAAAATTTCTAATTTAATAGTTAATGGATTATATATATAGTCGATGAGACTTTGGCTTGATGGCAAGGAGGAGGCCTTGAGATTTTGAGGTCTCAAGTTCGAGTCTCACTAAATGTGAGATTTGTTTAGTTTGTTATTATTTACTTAGTTTGTTAAATATAGTTATTGTATTTACTAGTTCATAATGTAATATCTGATTATGATTGTAACTTTGAATGAAATTTACGCTTTCAAATATATATAAATTAAAGTATTAATGAAATTGAATTTAGGAAAAGAAGAAATTGTTGGGTAAATATGAAATTGGTTAATCCTATTTCATAATATTAAATAATGAATTTAATAGTTAATGAGTAAGAAAACAATATAACAATATTAATAAAGAGATAATTAGTGAAATTGGAAATTGGAAAATAATAAATATAATGTAGAAATGAAATATTGGATTATAATGAATAGTTAAAAATAATAGAATTCTAATTAAATTAGAATTAGGATAATAAGTCACTATAATTATAGTGAGATTTTGATATTTAATAAGATAATATGCCATGAAAGTAATAAAATAGAAAACAAAGGTTGATAAAACAATTAGTAGAGTTAAAAATATAAATTATGAATGAAATTAAAATTGTGATAAGGTTGTAATTTAATTATAATTATATTTTGGTATATTTTTGGTATTTAATAGAAAATTATGAAATATTTATTAGAATTACAATATAGAATTTTAAAAATAACTTAGTATTATTGTGCAGTGTGAAATACGAGAAATAAAGAGGCGTAAAAGAAGCTACTAGATTTTATACTGCATAAAAGTAGAGGTAAAAAACATGTATAAGAGTTGCATAGGAAATTTTATTACTTGCAATTGAAAATTATAAGAAATCTCATTTTAATCGTTCTCACTTAATTTCTTGAATTTAAGGATTAGAATTTATAACTAGTTCCTACAAGTCTAAATATTGCATTTCATGAAATGTTTTACATGAATTGATTTTAATGAAATGATTTATATGCATTGACTTACATGAATTCAATTACATTACATAAGTTACCTGAATTGCATTATATGAAATGACTTACATAAAGTGATTTACATGAAATGAATTACATGAATTACCTTATATGAGATGATTTACAAGAATTATATTACATGAAATGTTTTACATGAATTACATTATATACAATGATTTACATTAATTGTATTACATAAAATGTTTTACATGAATTGCATTATATGAAGTGATTTACATGAATTGAAATACATGAAATGCTTTACATGATTTGAATTATATGAAATGATTTTATATGAATTGAATTTCATGAATGTTTTACCTGAATTGATTTATATGAAGTGATTTTATGAAATTGATGTCTCCCTGATGATCGTGCATACGAGATAATGATGATTAGGCTGGGAGACGTCCCAAACCTTCCCTTTTACATGATATGACTGTGAGAATTATGGTCAAACCCACATGTTTACGCAGTGAGCACCTAACCAGTGCGAATTGTGAGTGATCAAAGATGGCCATTCATAACAATGTTTCGTAGGATTGGCTAAGGAGTTTCGGATCCCTAGCCTTCCTATACAGGTCCCTTAGGGGATATAGTGAGTGCATGAATATCTGGGAGATTATTTTTCTATCGATAAGTGATACTTGACAAATGATTGAGTTACTGAATGATTTGGTTTACAAGAATGATACATGATTTGATTTTAAGTGAAAAAGGAGTGATACGAGTTTTACAGTATATGTTTTTCTTAATACCAGTGCATTCATTCTGTTTTAATGTTGTTAAATGCATAACTTTACTGTACTAAACGAAATTACTGAGATTATTGCATTATCTTGCGATCTTGAATTCGTTATCATACTGTTCATTGAAATTGCATTGCATTAAATATTAAATGTTTCTATTGTCTTTTTATAGTTAAATTTAATATACCTTTTTATAATTAGTAAAATAAATTATTTTTATCCATTTGCATATAGTACGCACTTTTATATATGTTTTTTACTGGGCTTTCCCCAAAGCTCACCCCCTTCTCACCATTCTAGATAGCTTATCGGTATACAAAAAGTCCGCTGCTTTTAGTTAGTCGAAGGAATCGCTAGAAGTTAGAAGTACCAAGTGATCAGGTATTTGTTAGATGTTTAATTATATTCAGACATGTAATTGCACAACAATCGTGTTTATGGAATAGAGCGTAAATATGTATCTAAATTTAGTGGGATGTAACTTATGTGAAGTTTGTTGTGAACGGAATTGTAGTTATTATATTATAGTTTGTATTTAATTTATTTTTATTAATTGAATTAATGGTATACCAAATTGGTTGAAATGAAAAGATAAATTGTACTTACATCGATGCTGAATGCAAACCTATTGTTACTGATTAATTGAAAGGAAAAGATAGTATCGAAAAGAAAAAATTTAGTTCGAAATTTTTTAATTTCGGACGTTACAGAATTACATGAAATGATTTACACGAATTACATTACCTGAAAGGATTTATATAACTTGATTTACAAGAAATGAGTTACATGAATTGTTTTATATGAAATTCTTTACATGATTTGGAATTATATAAAATGTTTTACATGAATTAAATTTCAAGAAACGAATTACATGAATTGAGTTATATGAAATGATTTATGAGCATATGAAATGATTTTATGAGATTAAAGTCTCCCTGATGATCGTGCATACATGATAGTGATGATTAGGCTGGGAGACGTCCCAGACCTTCCCTTTACATATGACTGTGGGAGTTACGGTCAAACCCAGAGGTTTACGCAATGAGCACCTGACTAGTGCGAACTGTGAGTGATTGACAGTGGTCATTGTTACGAGATCCCTACAGGGATACGAGGTCCCTTCGGGGATACGAGATTGTGCATGATTCTCTAGGAGATTGTTTTCTATCGATATGTGATATTTGACAGGTGATTAAGTTAATGAATGATTTGATTTATGAGAATAGTAATGATTTAACTGAAAAGTGATGAAAGAAGTGATACGAGTCTTATAGTATATGTTTTCTCGATACAAATGCATTTATCATATTTTAATGATTTTACGAGAAATGTTTTATATTATTAATTGAAATACGAAATGCATTTATTGCATTGGAATAATTCTTAAAGAATTACTATACTGCATCATATAAGAAATTCTCATGATTTTGAAAAAGTTCCATAGTATTTTATTAAAAGATAATATTGTTTTCATTTAATGAGTTTATTTTGTTTAACTACATATAGTGTGATTTTTATATATGTTTCTTACTGGGCTTTCCCAAATCTCACTCCCCTTACTCACCACCCCAGATAGCTTATTAGAGGGTGCATAACATTTGCTATAGTAAGATAATTGAAGGAAATTACTAGAAGTTCAAGTTACCCACGAACAGGTATGAGTAGAATTTAATATTTATATTCAAACTAGTGAATGCACAGCAGCTGTATCTATAATGGGATGTAAATAATGACATGTTCATGTAATGAATTAGTGGGATGTAATTTTACACTAAATAGTTATAAGCAGCATAATAAATATTGTGTTATATATTTTATTCTAAACTCTTATTTAATTATTAGTATATTAATTAATTTGATAGTATCGAGATTTAATGGTAATGAGAATTGTAAAATAACTTACACTGACACCGAATGCAAACCGATTAATACCGAATAATTGAATGTGAAAGATAGAAGTGAAAAGGAAAATTTTGGTTTGAAATTTTCTAATTCCGGACGTTACAAATGGCCATCTTCGATAGTCCACAGTGAACACTAGTTAGGTGACAATTGTAGTGCTGAGGACTTGACTAAGGAGTCAACAATCTCAAAACATTTGTTATCAAATTATTACTTTTTGAAAAACCATTGATAATCATAAACATTCTTATATACCTTAATGGAAATCGAAATACTTTTATACAAAATAGGCTTAGACCACTGTTTTAAAACAGGGGTAGTTGACTGCTTTTTTAGGGCAGTCGACTATTATGACATATATAAATTTAAAAATTTATTTTCTTTTTAAATTTAAAACATTTGAAAACTTGGATGCAAGTAGGGCAGTTGACTGGTGTGCAAACAGAATGCTTCTGAAAAATGGCAGTCGACTGCTATATAAGGCAGTCGACTGCTATATAGGGCAGTCAACTGCTTTAAGTCAGTTTCGAAAATAAGTATGTCACGGCTGTTTTTGGGCAGTCAGCTGCCCTTTAAGGCAGTCGGCTTCCCCTAGTCAGACTCGACATTAGAAGTAAAATCGAGATTCAAAACCCCTGCACTTATAAAACAGTTTCATTTGATATCTAATCATTCAGCCTATGAAATCCACAATTTCCTTTAATCTTTCCATATTTGTATAGTATCCCAAGCTAGAATGATTGGATAAATTATATTGAGAAGTTGTGTTGTGTATTATAGGTAAAGGAGGAAACATGCCAAGTGGGCTCCACAAGATAATCTGTAATCCAGACGGACTCGAAGTAGCAAAATGTGAATTATGGGCTCAAAATACCTATGTGGTAAGAAGCCAACTTCTTGAAATTCCTTTGTTTAAGCATACTTAGGTTTATATGAAACAAATTTCGAAATGACGATTTTGTCCATACGTTGGAAGAACATTTTTAAATAACGATCAATATAGTTTGACTTTTAACCAATAGACTAGTGTAGATGAATCATCGGGTTAAGATGTCTTAGACTATCCCAAGCCATGGACTGAATTCATTGGAAATTTAGAAAATTAAATGATCTACCGTTAGGGCATTTTAGTCATTTCACCCATATTGTCGCCTAACCTATGCTCTTAAAGTCAAAGAATTGACTTCTATATTATTAGAAGATTTTGATTATGTGAAAATAAATATAAAATCTTAATATATTAAAGTGATATGTGGGACATGGGAGGAATAAGAGCAATTGAATGGTCAAATGGTCAAATAGTCAAAAAGGGGATAATAATTAAATGGATAAATATGAATTTAATTAGATTGTCATCTTCTCCACTAAAGAGGGCCGGCTACTATTGTAAAGACTGCAAAACTTTGTACCATATTAGTGAATAAATAAGGGACATAAAATAAGCTAAGTACTGAGATGCACTTTGTAATTATTATTATTTCAAGTAATGAGAATGAAGTTTCAAGTTTAGTAAATTTAGTAACAAATGATTGATACCTTGGGATAATTTAGAAATTTTATAAATAAGTTCAGGAGATATATCAGAACAAATAGATACATATATTTCACAATATATATGTATATTTGTTTTAATAAAACAAAAGACACAAGTATACTAAAGGAAATATAGTATACATGAACATTAAAAGAAATTTAAAATAAGTAAGGAATATACATACATACATACATACATACATACATACATACATACATATTGAGTATTAAACATGTATATATATATAGATATATGTAAAGTTTAAAATAAAAGAGGAATATATATATACACATACCTCCATTAAAAATATATTTGACATGAAAATATATATATATATATATGTAGATATATGTATGTATATAATATATATTCAATATTTGAAATATATGTACATACACATATTATATGTACGAAATATAACAAAATAAATAAATAATATATAAGCATATATTAGTTATATATATAAATATATATTAGTATTATAAATATATTTATAAATTATGTAAATGTAGATATTGGAGATTAGAATAAACTAAAATAAAACAAAAAAAAAGAGAGAAACAAGTTGGAAATTACAAATAAAATAAATTAAATATGCTTAGTAGAGTTCGATGGGACCAAAACTGTACTGCGTGAATTCTTGAAGCAGTGTTTAGTGCTATAGACGGGGCTGTTAAGGGTTAAGAAGGGAGACTATAATGAGCAACTAAAATAGAGGGAGTTTATGTGACATCCTCGTCACTACCCAAATATCAACTAACTTCTTCCTTTCACATGCCGTTTAGCTAGACTAGTTCGTCAATGTCATCCTTTCTTTCTTCTTATACTTCATGCTTTATTACTTATAGCACGATATAAAATTTGCATGAGTAAACATTTCTTATATGTATATACACATGCGTCACATACATCAGGATCTCACATAACTTACATATCCTATATCCCCAAACTTCCTAATATACATTAATGTAATGTTGTACTGTACAATAGTCTGGAGCACATAATACATAAGTATACCTTCAATAATTATTGGGAAGCGTATCTCGAAGGTACACTATAAGGTCTCAAAAGCAAGCTCCTCTATTTGGAGCGGAATTCACTTCAGGAAATCTGAATGAAAAATGTTCGTAAAAAGGTGAGTTTACGCTCAGTAAGAAATAAATGTAAAAAAGCGTACTATGCCACTATATGCAGTTTTCCTGCTTGGCTCTATAATGTCATGTAAAACCATTATGAAGCATATATCATATAATTTCTTCAAATGTCATATACACATAATATCAAATAAGTCAATACTTTCAATTTCCTTTAATTCACTTAAAATCACATGTACAAATACAATTAGCTTCAATTTCAAATAACTTCAAATATATTCATATACTTCAAATACTTTCATAGGTATCAATTCACTTGAAATCGAATATACAAATAATCTTCAAATACTTGTGGAGACGGTTGACACCCAATAGAGTCATGCACCAAGTAATTCCCATAAGGGATATTAAATAAGGGGCGTACCCACGCATGGGCCAGGGATCCTTCCTTAAGCCAAAACACATAAGAGACATATGACCATTGTCTATAGACCACAGTGAATACTAGTCAGGTAACATTTGTGGCAACTGAGGCCTGACTTATGGTTCCTCAGCCTAAATACACATAACACATAATATTGGGGACTTGATCAGAGTCCTTCCAATAAATATCGATAGTGCATGATCATTAAGTGGTTCATAGTCTCAAAACATTGGGTAGCAAAACTACTTCTTAGAAAATCATTGATATTCATAAACCTTCTTATATACTTTAATGATAATTCAAATACATTTATAAAAATAAATCAAAATTTATTATTTTCAAAGGGGGTAGTTGACTGCTATTTTAGGGCAGTCGACTGCTATAGCATATAAAAATTTAATAATTTTATTTTCTTTTTTGTCATTTAAAATATTTAAAATTTCGGATGCAAGTAGGGCAGTCGACTGGGCAAATAGGGCAGTCGACTGGTCCGCAAACATAAAGTTTTCTGAGAAAATGCGATCGACTGGCTCTTTAGCGATCGACTGGTTTGCAAACAGAATGCTTCTGGAAAAATGGCAGTCGACTGCTATATAGGGCAATCGGTTGCTTTAAGTCGGTTTCGAAAAAAGTTACGTCATGACTGTCTCTGAGCAGTCGACTGCTATTTAGGGCAGTCGGCTGCCCCAAGCCAAATCGTACTGGGCGAAAAATCAAGATTTTAACCTTCCTGCACTTAAAACAGCTTTTATTTCAAACCACATATGCAACCAAAACGAACATAGTCTCTTTACGTCCGTTACACATATTCCTTACCTCGATCACCAATGATCCACTAACTTGGTTGCATCAACCTTAGCCTTTCACTTCACTCCTTCAACGCTGCATAATTCATAACAAATCAAACCTTTAAGAAACTTTTATAATCATACTCTTCCAACTCAACTCAACTCCGAACCATGAATAAAATCGACTAAAACCACTTCCATCTCTTACCTTTATAAATCACCCAATAATCGAATTTCTGATCTCCTTAAACACTTTGATTCACCCTTTCATATTATAGGCTTAGCTTGAGCTAGTGACAAGAATCGTTTTTCGTTAAGTGAGCTTAATGATTTGGTCACTAAATAGGGGTGTTTGTCAAGGTAGCTATGGTATGGAGGAAAGCTTGGAGAATTTTGGAAGGAATGAGAGGCAACGAGAGGGAGCTGGAAAATCTACTGCCGACTTGGATGATGGCTGAAGAGGGTGACTCATGGCTTCATTTAATGCATGCAAATCCTCTTCATAAATTAGCCATTGACTCCTTTGACCAATTGACTATTTGACCATCTTAATTGGTCTTCTTTCTTCTATTTGTCAGCCATATCTTATTTAACTACATAAAATTCTAATATTAATTTTTTTCACACCCCAATATTCTTACAATATCAGAATAAATCCTTTGACTATTTGACCTTTAATTACTCTTCTTCCCTTTTATCATATCAATCCTTTTAATTACCATAAAAATATGACATTAATTCTTTTCTCATAGTCTAAATATTTTCTTGATATCAAAATAAATTCTTTGACTAATTGACTATCAATTTCATTATTCCTTCATATGTCTCATACATCATTTATACATCAAAACTTTACATTTATTTAATTATTTCAGCTGGAATTCTTCACAAGTATAAGAAAATTTTATGAAATTAGGGGATTTCACAGTCTAGGTTTGTGTAAGGGATCAGTAGGTGCTACATTTAGAGCTATCTTGAGCAGCTACACTGGGGCTTTAAGGGTTGTGATTAGGGCTGATATTGGGGGCTGAAAAGTGGTCAATACTTGTTGAAAACAGGGATTGCTGGTCTGTTGTTCTTCAGCAAAAGAAATAAATAAATAAATAAAATACAGCAGCAAGCAAATCTGTTGTTCTTCTCTCTTCTTGCTGCAGGAGCAAAACCAGAGCAAAGAAGTGTTTGCTCTTCCATCTCGGACAGAAACAGCGTGGTAGCAGGGGTTGGCTTCACGTATTGTGGTTTAGAAACAAAGGACAACAGGGCGTATTCTCTTGGTAGACAAATGAGGCATTGAAGAACAGAATTAGATGCTGGTTTGAGACTAAAATTGGATGGGTTTTTAAGTGGCTGAAACGGAGCTGAAGATGGATTTCTTTAAGCACTAGAATGTGCGAAAAGATAAATGAGGTGTGTCGTGGCTTTTGGTGGCTGAATATGGCTCTTTAGCTTTCTTTCTCTTGGCGTAATTTTGGGCTGTATATGAAGGCCGAAAGGCAATGCCTTTGAGGTGTTTAGAGAGCTGCTATGCATTACAGAAAAATAAGAGAAAGGAAGTAAAGATAGCCATTGTTTGGTGAAGAAGAAGTGTGAAGCAAAAGAGAGTTTAAGCTCGGTTTAAAAGTTCTTACAAGGGGCGTTGTCAAAGAGAGGGACAACCACTGATCCTAAGTACAAGGGGTTTGTCAGACAATATTGAAGGTAAGGGCTTTATTATGTTGAAATTAAAGAAATATAAAATATATATAAGTACGTGTGTGCGCATGTTACTTGTATGATAAGGAGGAATAAATCCCTTTTGTTGAATTTGATTAGATTTTTAGGAGAAAAGGTGGTATAGGATTTAGCTAAGTTTTCACTAATTAAAATTATACACTTGGCTGAGATGAGGTGTGCATGTAAATGGATATATATATATATATATATATATAAATGTACACACTTATATAAATGCATATATATATGTATGCATCGAGAGAGAGAGATTGTAGAATAATGAAGAACTATTTCTTGGAATGGAGATAACTTAAATAATGGTGATTTTAAGATACGTGCTTTTGGTACATAATTAAGTATAATGAGGACAGGTTATTAAGCTGTTAATGAATTGAATTGTAGTGAAACGGAGCGGTGAAGGAGCTTAATTTGGTTTGGAAGATCAAGGAAGTAAATCGCTAAGCATTGAGGTAAGTGGGTTAAATAAACCTTACTAGTATCATTTCGTATAAGATGCAAGAATCTTTATTCAATAATTATCTAATTTCATATCAAGTTTGGTGAAATATCACGTAAAAGACTATGAAGGTAAGTCCTGGTAAGATACAAGTTGACTTGATGTGATCGTGAATAGTATTTGTTTGGAATGAAACCTTATTTTTGATTTGTGCATTATGTGTTATGACTTGTTTATGCTCACTGAATATATAAAATTGTATAAAATGTCGGTGCCTGCATCATGAGGAATGCATGTGATTGAATTAAGTTGCACCAAGTGAGCAAGCTAATATATTGCGATACTTTGAGAATATATATATGAATTAGTGTACAATATATACAACTCACGATGTTGAACTATAGACCTCGAATAGCACCTAGTTGTATTCATCGAAACTAGGATAATGGAATTGTATGACAACTGATGTATATATGTACTTGAGGACTTGAATGATTTTTAGAACATTACTACTAGAAATCATGCGCCAAAATGACGACCGAATAACACCAAATTCTTTTTGGGACCGTGTGAGCCACCTCTAGAGAACTCAAAGGAACTACATGCTACGTAGATTTCTTCGGAACTGTGGGAGCCACCTCTAGAGTCCTTTGAGAGCTAAATGCTGCACGAGTACCTATGAACTATTAGAAAGCATGCGCCAAAGAGGTAAATTTGAATAAGACCCATTCTTTTTGGGACTGTGTGAGCCACCTCTAGAGAACTCAAAGGAACTACGTGCTACGCAGATTTCTTCGAAACTGTGGGAGCCATCTCTAGAGTCCTTTGAGAGCTAAGTGCTGCACGAGTACCTATGAACTATTAGAAAGCATGCGCCAAAGAGGCAAATTTGAATAAGACCCATTTTTTTGGGACCGTGTGAGCCACCTCTAGAGAACTCAAAGGAACTATGTGCTACACAGATTTCTTCGAAAATGTGGGAGCCACCTCTAGAGTTTTTGAGAGCTAAGTGCTACATGAGTACCTATGAACTATTAGAAAGCATGCGCCAAAAAGGCAAATCTAAGTAAGACCCATTCTTTTTAGACTGTGTGAGCCACCTCTAGAAAACTCAAAGGAACTACGTGCTACGCAGATTTCTTCGAAAATGTGGGAGCCACCTCTAGAGTTTTTGAGAGCTAAGTGCTACATGAGTACCTATGAATTATTAGAAAGCATGCGCCAAAAAGGCAAATCTAAGTAAGACCCATTCTTTTTAGACTGTGTGAGCCACCTCTAGAAAACTCAAAGGAACTACGTGCTATGCTGATTTCTTCGGAACTGTGGGAGCCACCTTTAGAGTCCTTTGAGAACTAAGTGCTATACGAGTACCGATAAATCATTGGAGATCATATGCCAAAGAGAAAAAAAATGGATAAAACAATTATGACCTTGTGACGTTGTATCCATCACTAGTTAGGATGGATATTATACATATGACAGTGAGTCGAAATAACTGTTAAACTTTATTTGTATTATGCTATAGCATCATGTGCTATTTGAAATGGCTAGTCACTTTACACTTAACCATATCGATGAAAGTAATGAAAACGATTAAATAGTGTGAGTTAAAGATATGAGGAAAAAGTTGAACGAGCCTATACAATCTGTTGTAGATTATATGTGAGTAGCAATTCATGGCAGAGTGCATACATGATATTTTATATGCTACATGCATGTATGATCATATTTTACGACATGAGCCTAGTCTGTATTTATTTAAGCTACTTACTGAGTCGTGGATTGCTCACCCCTTAATTTAACATCTACAGATCACACTAGTTGAAATCCAGCTTCAGGCTTCGTATAGGCTCTCTCGAGAACAGTACTTGGTTGTGGTACTCGTCTACGTTTTTCGAGCTTTGCTTTTGTACTTTTGAGGTATACGAATTGTATATCATTTTGATAATTATGCAAACTTTAATTTCACAGTACTAGGAAGTAAAATGGGATGTAACTTTGGATCGAACTAGATTATTATATAGGTTTATGTGATTATCGAGTACGATCCGAGATAAGATTATATTTTGAAGTACGTATAAAATGCAAAAAAATGTGGAATTATTATTGTGTTGGATCTTGAGAAACATGAGATGCATGATGGTATTTATGTGGAAATTAAAGCTGACTGTATTGTGAAAATTAAAAATGTATTTGCAATGCAGGTAATTTACTAGGAAAATTGATAAAATACAAGGGGGAGATTTTCGACCCATTTCTTTTGGGATAAGTGAATATGAGGCTAAAATAATTATAGTCACCTTGAGATTTATGATATAGCTAGAGAAATAATATTATTAAGGCAAGATTTGGTTTAGTTACTACACTAACACTAAATACAAACCGTAAATAGAAAAAGAAAAATTTAGTTCGTAACTTTCTAAATGAAATAAGGTAAGTGTTAAGTGAACGTCATGGCCTTCGGGTCATGACAACCATTCTTGCTTTTTCTCTCAAAATTCTCTCAAGTCTAAGAGAGTGAACCCTTAATAAACACCCATCTTCCTTCATCGAATCACCAAGCTTCTTTAACAAAAACTGTTCCTCATCATTAGCTATAGCTATATCTGTAATTTGGAGGGTGATTCTAAAGCTTTGAGGAGTATTTTGTTGCTGTTATTTTGGGCTACAAACAAAGGTAAGAGAAGAAGTTATTTCTTTCAATTTTGTCTAAGGTTTAGATTTTTGTTGAATTGGTATAACACGTTTATAGCCTTGAAATGAAATAAGATCAAGTGTAGAGGTTTTTAAAGGTTTGGTCAAGAGAGGGTTTGTGCTATTTGAAGATTGTAGGATAAAGTTTAGGTGTTAAAAGAAGCCTTAGAGAGGTTTGATCTAAGTGATGGTTTGATTTGTTAATGGTTATTATGGTTTTGTAGCTTTGAAGAAGTGAAGGGAAAAGTGTTGGTGCAAACAAGCTACTGTGTTATTAGGTTATCTGAGGTAAGGAATATGTATAACGGACGTAGGGTGACTATGTCTACATGTGATTAAATGTTTGAGCATCAAATGAAACTGTTTATAAGTGCAGGAGGTTTAAATCTCGATTTTTCTCTTAGTTTCGATTTGGACTAGGGGCAATCGACTGCCATAAATAGCAGCTGACTGCTCAGAAACAGCCGTGACGTACTTATTTTCGAAACTGACTTAAAGTAGTCAACTGCCTAATATAGCAGTCGACTGCCAGTTTTCCAGAAGCATTCTGTTTGAGCACCAGTCAACCGCCATAAAGCCAATAGACTGCATTTTCTTGGAAAACATTTTGTTTACAAACTAGTCGGCTGCCTTACTTGCTTTTGAATTTTCAAATATCTAAATTTTAAAAAGAAAATAAATTTATTTAAATCGATATATGTCATAGCAGTCAAATGCCCTTTTTGAAAATATTGTTTTAAAGCTTATTTTATATAAGTATATTTGTATTACCAATAAGGTATATAAAAATGTTTATGAATATCAATGGATTTCAAAAAGTAATAATTTGATAACAAATGTTTTGAGATTTTTGACTCATTTGGTAATCATACATATTATTTGTATTTGGCTATGGGACCTTAGTCACGTCCTCAGCACCATAGTTGTCACCTAACTAGTGTTTACTGTGGATTATCGACTATGGCCATTTGTCTCTTATATGTGTTTGGCTTAAGGGAGGAGCCTTGGCCCATACGTGGGTACACCACTTTATATGTGCATCCCTTACGGGATTTATTTAGTGCATGATTCTACTGGATGTTAATCGTCTCTCCAATCTATTTTAAGTTATTTGTATATGTGATATCAAATGATTTGATGTATATGCAAATATTTGAATTACTTGAATATATGTAAGTGATTTATAAGATTGGATTATATGTTTATATGGTATTTGACGAACTCATATTTTAATTGGTATTTGTTTTATAATGATCCTACATGACACGATAGAGCCAAGTAGGAAACTTGCATATAGCGGCATAGTACGCTCTTTTATATATATTCCTTACTGAGCATAAACTCACTCCTTTATTTTTCCAACTAGACTATTTGCGGTGATTTCCGCTCTCGGTAGAGGAGCGTATATTTTGGATTGTACCGTATTCCTTCGAGGCACACTTCCAATTCCTTGAAGGTATAATCATTTTGTTATGTATTTCAGCTATTGTACAGTACTGTGATGTATATGAGTCCATTTTGGGGATGTAAATTGTTATAGGACTGTGAATTCTCTTATTTTGGAATTAGAGTTCTGTAAATTGAACTTGCAATGTTAATTGATGAACTGTAGATTTAATATGTGATAATTTAAATTGGGTATTAAGAAATTTAAAAATTTATATAAAATAATAATAAAATATATATTATTATATATTTATGTATGTACAAATATATATATATATATACACATATATGAGCAATAAATATATATAGTAATAAATAACAAAATGGATAAACATATGTTTTAAGGATTATATATAATATATAATATATAAATTTTATTTAAGTATGTTTTTAATATAAAATAATTATATTGTAAAATATAAATTTTAAACATATAGAAGTGTGTGTGTGTGTGTGTCTATATATATATATATATATGTGTATATATATATATATATATATATATATATATATATATATATATATATATATAAACTGTTAATATAAGTGTGTGCATATAGCACTGTCAAAATTGGCCAAGGCCCGTTGGGCCGGCCCGGCCTGACCCATTTATTCAGGGCTTGGACTTCATTTTTGTAGCCCATTTAAGCAAGAGGGCTTTTTGGCCAGGCCCATTTAAACCCAAGCCTAAATGGATTTAGCTTAGGCTTAAATGGGCCGGCCCGTTTAATTTTTTAATATTTTTAATTATATTAAAATTGTATTTTTATTTTAATTATTTATATTTTAACATTTTAATTAAAGTAAAATATATAAAATTAATACTATTTAGTATTACTAATTTACTTCAAACCAACCTAATGACTCACAACCTCTTACACATGCTAGTTGGAAGGGGAAGAGTACATTTGCTTTAAGTGATGTAAGTTCATTTTTGTTTTTTAAGTATATACTTTATTTTAAATTCTCTTTTGTAATGACAATTAATTTATTTTAAAATGTCCAAGGATATAGGTTTTCAAAAGATTTGAAACTATTTAAGTAGAAGAACCAAAATCTCAATTAGATCTTTATTTGAAAGAGCTAAAGATTATGGGTCGCATAATTGAAAATTTAAATGTGATGCAATGATAAAAAGATCATAAGCCAAGATTTCCAAAGTTTGCAAATATAGCTTGTGATATCTTGAGCATTCCAATAACAACAATAGTATCGGAGGGTTTTTTTAGTATTGGTTTTTGTGTTTTAAATAAGTATTGAAGTTCTTTAAATCATGAGAACGTGAAAACTTTCGTTTGCATCCGAAATTAGATTCTTGGTTTTGAAAGTAATATTATTAATTAGTTGACAATTTTTAATCAATTCATAAGTTTAATTCTTGTGAGTTCTTATATTGTTCTTTATTTATATTTGTAAATGACAAAGTTGAAAAAAAAATTGATTGAATGTGATTGACACTATGGAGGATATGGATAGACATGGATCTATTTATCATGTTTTTTATTTTTAATATTATTGAGACATGTTTTTCAGTATCTAGGTTTGTTAAAACAATTTATATTATGCTTGTTAAACTATTAATATGTAATGTTCAAATGATGTTGAATACTTAATGGATTTAATGTGAATTTATTTGATGTTTGTTTAATATTTATTTCAAATTTTACTTTGTTTATTTACTAAAAATGAGATTTTAATATAATATTTAATTTTTTCAATTTCTTATACGGGCTGACCCATTTAAACCTGTTAGCCTTTAGGGCCGGATATGGACTTGTAATTTTAGACCCATTTAACCAAAAGGACTTTTTGGCCCGACCTATTTTGACAATGCTATACAGTGTATATATATATATATATATATGTAGTTGTTAATATATTCATGATATATTGATATTATGTAATTATAAACAAATAAATGAATAAATAAAAAAAAAGAGAAAGAAATCGCAGCAAGCTTCTGGTGGAAGCTTGCTGCACGAACGGAAGAAGTATGCAGACCTGATTTAAACAGGAAAAAAAAAAAAGAAAAAGGAGAGGAAAGAGAGGGGAAAACGGGTAAGTGGACCGCATGGCATAATACTATTGGATGAATATTAACAAAATGAGTCACTCTCAGCCATTTTTCCCAGCCCATCACCGACTTAACCTTGTGCTGCAGCTCTGTTTCACGTTTTGCTTTTATTCACCATGGGTTTCTCACGTCTCAGCCATGGAAACACCCTCTTCCTCTCACCAAATCATCTAGGTTCCTTCATGAAAATTGTTCTTCACCTTATGAGCTTCTTAATCACCTAAAAAGTTCAGCCTAAATCAGCCAAACGCAAATTGTTCTGCTGTTGGACAGAATCGAATTTCACAGGTAAATCCACAGCCATGGTTTCATGCAATTTTAGTTGATGTTTATGGTTGTATTAGATGAGTGAATGATGTATATGATATTGGTCTGAAGTAAAAACATGTATAAATCAGACTTGGCTATTGGTTATGGTGGTTTTTGGTTGTGAAAGATTGAATATGTGGCTGTTGATGGCGTGAAACCAGAAAAAAAATAATAAATAAAGATTGATTATAAGATAAATGGCAGCCATGTTTTCTTGTATTTATATCTTTGGTTATGGCTGAATTGAATGGGCAAATGATGTGTATAATTATTATTGAGCTGAAACTTAGTAGTGGGTATGTAAGGGTGTTCGGTTGTGATGAAATGAGGGGCTGTTGTTGGCATGAAAGATAGGTACTGCCGAGCAAAGAGTGGCTGAATAGTGGAAATTTAGTTCGAATGAAATTAAGATGTTTCATAGGAATTCTAAGGGAGTAGAAGAGGTATATGAAAGTGGAGTTAATTGAAGAATGGAAATCACAAAGAATGAGCCATTGAACTCTCGGCAATGACAGGAAAAAAGAAATTGAAGCTTCTGCCAACCATAGGAAAAAGAAAAGAAGAAGAAACAGGAAAGAAAAATAGAAAAGAAAGAAAGAAAGAAAATAAAAAATAAATAAATAATGTTAATGGTAATAATAAAATTATAGATGAAATTAATAATTAGAGAAAGAATAAGATTTTAGTAAGGGTGGGATTTTGACCAGGGCTTAATGTATAAGTTTTTTTTTTCATGTAAATTTTATAAGATTATAGTTAAAGAATAACACATGTAGGATGAATAAATTAATTAAGTAGAAAATATTTTCTAAATTTAATTGGGAAGAAAAAAAATAAGGAATAATGATAATAAAATTTCATAAAGAATTTGGCCAAGGTTCTTTAGTGATGGAATTAATGCAATTTTTAAAATGTTAAGGATGCAAATTGAATGTAAAGAGTGAGTAGAAAATAATTATATAGATGAAAATTGGAAGAGGATGAATAGGCTAGAAAAAATAAATAAATAAAATATAGTTCCATATGAATTTTCATGGTTGGAAATTAAAGGATAAAATATATATATATATTGTCACATCTCGATTTTCACTTAATCCTTACGGAAGTCTAAATCTGCGGGTTAATTTTTAAATTTTTTTTATATCCCTTTACTTCGCATATTCGTTTGTAGGTGACTGTATAGGTCACAATTCAATTTTAAGCGATCCTTGATCACTAAGGTCCCATTTCTATTTCTCTTTAATTGATTCAATTATGATATTTGTCTTAAACCATCAAGTACTAATGATTTCTATATATACTTTATTATTGCACATATCAACACGAACACCATCTTGAGTAACCATCAAACCATTTCATCATGATAGTAAAATAACATAGCTACGTCTCGGACTTTGTACACGCAACTAACAAAATATAAGTAAATACACTGTACCATACTCAATCTGTGTCTATCTAGTGTGTTGGAAGCCATATACCTGAAACTGCACTTGGGAATCACTCCTGAGGAGTTTTTGAAGGAAACCGAAACAAACACGCAGCGGAAATAAAACATTCGGCCTCCACCAGAATCGATTCGGAGGGTTGCCTGATTAGGGTTTCGAGATTTTACCTAACGTTTTTCTCTGCTTTTTCTGTCTTTGGTCGAATCACAAGCAGCAACTTTTCGTTCCTGCCTCTATGGTATCCACACGAACGGATCTTACGACTCTTGAACGTCTCACGATCAGATGCCTTAAGGAGCGTTTTGATTCTTTTAACCGAACTGCTAGCTTCGATTAAAAGAATGTTTTTTTTTTTTTTTTTGTTTTTAAAAAGTGCGGCTATGTTTTAGAAAAACATCCTTTTTATAGGCAGTAAATTTTACCCTAAAATTTACTGCCAAACAAAACTCTAATCCTACTTAGAATAGGATTAGTTATATCCCTAATCCAATTCAGAATAGGATTAGTTATATCCTTAATCCAATTCAGAATAGGATTAATTAAGCTCCTCATTGATCCGTTCTAAGTGTGCGACCCAATAGGTTCTCAAAACAATGGCAATGACAAAATTGTCATAGGCAATGAGCGGTATCTAGCAACACATCATTACTACCCATGTAACGAGAATGTCAATGACTCGACATAACCTTACTCGTGATAGATGTTACCGTGTAGTCTAATCCCTTTATCCTATGATGTCTTGATTAGACACAAGTCATGGAATGTGTCACACTTGTATAGTCTAATCAGCGTTTCTTGATTCCTGAGTAGACTAATTAAACAAATAAAATCAATATCTCATATCGACTTATTCGAGCACGGCCATGCATTTCTTAGTCTCACTCTATCAAAGGGCCCAAGACATCACTCTTGTTATATAAGAGGGATAAATCCTATCTTGATCACTCAACATCCCTATACATAGATCAAGGCATACCCAATTACTACCTTTATAGTCCATCCTGTTACGAATGACATCTAGCAGCATTAAAGTATGCAATTCTCTATGTTGGGATCTCTGATGATCTCAAGTCAAAGGATCACATACACCATCATCACTATGAGAATCGCTTATGACATTCATATAACAATCCATGTAGCGTTCTCATGGAGGGTCGATCCAGTACATAGTTCTCTAACATGTACCTATGTGATGACTTGATATCCTATATCTATGACAATGGTCATCAGTCAACCACATACTAGTCTTATCGTATCATTGTTATCCTTGTTCACAATAATACTTGACTAGGGATACTTTAAGAATAGTGTGTTATTACTATTCTAAGGACATTATTATATAAGATTATATTACGCAGTTATAAGACAAATATAATAATGAACTATGATAAATAAAATGTCATGATACATAAAAAAATGCCAAAGTCAATCATCTAATGAATGGTTCTAAGGGCATAATCCAACAATCTCCCACTTGCACTAAGACCATTCACTCATGTATCTAATACCTAGTGACCTAGTGTGACGATCATGTCTCTGCTGCGTCAAAGGCTTCGTCAGTGGGTCGGCGATGTTATCGTCAGTTGGTACTTTGCATATCCTCACATCTCCTCTCTCGATGATATCTCGAATGAGATGGAAGCGCCGTAGTATATGTTTGGATCGTTGGTGAGATCTAGGTTCCTTAGCTTGTGCGATGGCTCCATTGTTGTCACAATAGAGCTCAATCGGATCTACAATGCTAGGAACAACTTCAAGCTCAGTAATGAACTTCCTGATCCAAACAGCCTCCTTAGCAGCTTCAGAGGCAGCTATATACTCAGCCTCTGTTGTAGAATCGGCCACTGTCGCCTGCTTTGAACTCTTCCAGCTCACAGCACCACCATTAAGGCAAAACACATAACCAGACTGCGATCTATAGTCATCTTTATCAGTTTGGAAGCTAGCATCAGTGTAACCTGTTACAATGAGCTCTTCCTCACCTCCATATATCAAGAATGTATCCTTAGTCTTTCTCAAGTACTTAAGAATATTCTTGACAGTGATCCAGTGACGTTCACCAGGATCAACTTGATATCTACTCGTCATGCTTAAGGCATACGAGACATCGGGACGTGTGCATAACATGGCATACATAATGGATCCAATAGCAGATGCATATGGAACTTTACTCATACGTTCTCTCTCTTCTTGTGTTGTAGGACACTGTTCTTTTGAGAGAGAAATGCCATGTGTCATAGGCAAGAATCCTTTCTTGGAATCCTGCATGCTAAACCTCTTTAGCACTTTATCTATGTATGCACTTTGACTTAGGCCAATTAATTTCCTTGATCTATCTCTATAGATCTTTATACCCAGTATATAGGAAGCTTCGCCCAAGTCCTTCATTGAAAAGCAATTCCCTAACCAAGTCTTTACAGACTGAAGGGTAGGGATGTCATTCCCAATGAGTAGTATGTCATCTACATACAACACCAGGAAGACAATAGTGCTCCCACTGACCTTCTTGTAGACACAAGGTTCATCTTCATTCTTGATGAAACCAAACTCTTTGATTGCATCATCAAAACGAAGATTCCAACTTCGAGAAGCTTGCTTTAGTCCATAAATAGAACGTTGTAGCTTACAAACCTTTCCAGCATTTTTTGGATCAACAAAACCCTCAGGTTGTGTCATGTACACATCCTCGAGTAGCTTTCCATTAAGAAAAGCAGTCTTGACGTCCATTTGCCAGATTTCATAATCATGGTATGCAGCTATCGCAAGCAAGATCCTAATGGATTTGATCATCGCGACTGGTGAAAAAGTTTCATCATAGTCAATACCATGAATTTGTTTAAAACCTTTAGCAACCAATCGCCCTTTATAGGTATGAACATTTCCTTCCATGTCGGTTTTCTTCTTAAAAACCCATTTACACCCTATAGGTTTTACCCTTTCGGGTAAGTCAACCAAGGTCCAAACTTGGTTGGCATCCATGGATTCCATCTCAGATCTCATGGCTTCAAGCCATTTCTCAGAGTCTGGCCCTGTTATAGCCTCTTGATAGGTAGTAGGCTCATCTTGGTCCATGAGCAAAACATCACCATTCTGAGTCATTAGAAATCCATATTTCTGTGGCTCACGATGTGTTCTAACTGATCTACGCAAGGCTTGTGTCTCTTGAGCAGGCGGTTGCTCCACAACATCTTGTGGTTCTGGTTCCACAACAACTTGTGGTGCTTGCTCAGGCTCCATCTCAACATCGGGTGCGCTATCTTGTAGCTCTTGAATTTCTTCAAGTTCTACTTTTCTCCCACTAGTTCTTCTAGAAATGAATTCTCTTTCTAGAAAGACACCTGTTCGAGCTACAAACACTTTGCGCTCAGTGGGATTGTAAAAATAATATCCTTTAGTTAGTTTAGGATATCCCACAAAATAGCACTTATCAGATTTAGGTGCAAGTTTGTTAGAGACTTGACGTCTTACATAAGCCTCACAACCCCAAATCTTCATAAAAGACATACTGGGACGTTTACCAGTCCATATCTCATATGGTGTCTTTGGAACCGATTTAGATGGAACACGGTTCAGTGTAAAAGCAGCTGTTTCTAACGCATGTCCCCAAAAGGATTCTGGAAGATCTGTATGACTCATCATTGATCGAACCATATCTAATAAAGTTCGGTTTCTCCTTTCAGATACACCATTCCATTGTGGTGTACCTGGAGGAGTGAGTTGTGAGACAATCCCACACTCTTTAAGATAGTCAAGCAATTCTTGGCTTAAGTATTCACCACCTCGATCTGATCGAAGTGCCTTAATGCTCTTGCCAAGTTGGTTTTGTACTTCATTCTTAAATTCTTTGAACTTTTCAAAAGATTCTGACTTGTGTCTCATAAGATACACATAGCCATATCTACTGAAATCATCAGTAAATGTAATAAAGTACATAAACCCACCTCTGGCATGTGTGTTTAAAGGTCCACATACATCTGTATGTACTAAGCCCAATAAATCACTTGCCCTTTCACTATGTCCTTTGAAAGGGGCTTTTGTCATCTTACCCATCAAACAAGATTCACATGTCTCATACGATTCAAAATCAAATGAGTCCAAAAGTCCATCTTTATGGAGTTTGGAAATGCGATTCTCATTTATGTGTCCCAAGCGACAATGCCAGAGATATGTTGGATTTTGATCATTAGATTTAATCCTTTTAGCATTTATGTTATAAATGGGCATATCAAGATTTAGAATGTAAAGACCATTAATTAGTTGTGCACTACCATAAAAGATATCATTTAAATAAATGGAGCAACAGTTGTCCTTTATTATAAATGAAAAACCCTTCTTGTCCAAACAAGAAATAGAAATAATGTTTTTAGTGATGGAAGGCACATAATAACAATCATCTAATTCTAAAACAAGCCCTGTGGGCAATGTCAAAATATAAGTTCCTACAGCTAATGCAGCAACCCTTGCTCCATTTCCCACTCGCAGGTCGACCTCGCCCTTAGTCAACGATCTACTCCTTTTGAGTTCCTGCACATTTACACAAATGTGAGAACTACATCCAGTATCTAATACCCATGATGAAGAAGTAGATAGATTAACTTCTATAACATAAATACCTGAAGTGGAAGTCTCACTTCCTTTCTTCTTCTTTAGCTCTTCCAAGTATTTGTTGCAATTCCTCTTCCAATGTCCGGTCTCACCGCAATGGAAGCATTTCCCTTCTTTGGCAACCCCACCTTTAGGCTTCAGTGTAGTATCATTGGGCTTGAACTTGCCATTGGTTTTATTACCCTTTTTCTTGCCCTTTGCATTAGCCCTGCCCTTAGCTTTCTTAACTATTAAGACATCTTTGGGCTTGGCCTTTTTCATGTTGGATTCAGCTGTTTTCAACATGCTAAGTAACTGTGGCAGAGTCTTGTCAATTTCATTCATGTTGTAATTAACAACAAACTGACTGTAGCTGTCTGGCAACGATTGCAGAATCACATCAGTGGCCAACTCTTGGCCCAAAGGAAATCCCAATCTTTCAAGGTTTTCAGTGTACCCAATCATCTTGAGCACATGAGTACCAACGGGAGTCCCCTCTGCCATCCTACACTGAAACAATGCCTTAGAGACATTGTACCTTTCTTGCCTAGCTTCCTCTTCATAGAGTTGCTTGAGATGCTCGATCATATCGAACGCATCCATTTCCTCATGTTGCTTTTGAAGCTCAGGATTCATGGAGGCAAGCATAAGGCAACTAACATCCAATGCATCATCTTGATGCTTCTTATAAGCATCTCTTTCTGCCCTTGGAGCATTAGAGGGTGGTTCTTCAGGTAAAGGAATTTCAAGGACATACAACTTCTTTTCATGCTTGAGGACTATCCTCAGGTTCCTGTACCAATCCAGGAAGTTTGTCCCATTCAACTTGTCCTTCTCAAGGACAGATCGCAGTGAAAGTGTGTTATTTGTGTTTGATGCCATGGTAATCTACAACAAAATTATGCAAAATATAAGTATCATGAATGCATTCATTTAATTAAATATTTATTAAATGATGCTCCCACTATTTTTATCGAATCAACAACCCTCACTATTAATTCGGAAAAATTATCACATAATTTCTCTAGTGGGCCAAGATCCATATTTCACCTTATCTAGAGTTAGCTTTGGCTAATCGCCCAAGATTTGGCTATTTAGGTAGGCAACACTTACCAATTACATCTCATGTAACTCTTGGATAGTTGGGTGAACAACACTTGTTCTAATTCATCCCATGAATGGAAGCCCAACTTTATGCCTCTAAATTCCCAATCACATTGAGGAAATTTAGTTAAGTCAACCCAATTTATAGCCTTTGGATATCACTATTATCCCATCGCGTCTTACTAAGATAGATATGATATTTTGCTTTGGCAAACATAACAAAATCGATTCTAGCCTTGACGAGTGCTATTCATTGGTAGGCATCTTTTATTGACTTAATTTAATTTGAGGGATTTTCTTAGTTTATTGAATAAGATCTCACCAATTTTACTTTTCTAAAATTATCATATGATTTTCATATCATAAACGTACAAAATAACCATGCATCTCATGCAATTAAGCAATAAAATAAACGTGACATAGTTATAGCCCAAACTAAATGGATTTCCCAAGCCAATGAGAAACCCTAAGGGTTAACCTAAGGGTAATAGCATCTTCTCCAAGTGCCTCTTCGGTCATCCTTTGCATGGTTGTCAGCTCCAATTACATAGTTTAAGAGAAACCTCGAGTTACATTCGAGGGGAGTAAGATGAGAAAAGAATGTACAACAAGAATTTCAAGAACAAGGCACGACACGCAGGTCGTATTTATTAAAATTTACAACCACCAAAATACAATCATATTGGGCTAGGGCTATAACTATGCACCATGCTCAAACATCAACCACCGTGTTATACAAACAAGTGTAATGCAATTTTTAATTTTTTAGTTTTATTAATGAGGCACATTTGAAACGAATTATAACCCTGACTGCGGGGTTCCCAGGGGCGGCAGCCCCTGGGCTGCGGTCCCGCTGGCAGGTCAGCGGGCGGGGTCAAGGGGCAGCGCCCCTTGCGGGGGTTTGGGGGCGGAGCCCCCGAAAAAAAAAAAAGGTCAACAGTATCTCATACTGCCAACGCCCCTTATCCGGAAGTGTCCTAATCTTATCAGGATGTTCCAGCCAGTATCTCATACTGACTATAATTTTAGTCGCATTAGAACTCTTATCTAAAAGTGTTTCAATCTTTCGACATTCTTCTGTTCTTCCATAACGTTTATGCAGAACAGAAACCGCCATTAATAATTCGCATCACAGATTATACATAACGTTTATGCAGAACAGAAACGCCATTAATAATTCGCATCACAGATTATACATAACGTTTATGCAAAACAGAAACGCCATTATTAATTCGCATCACAGATTATATCTCACATATAAGTTGAATCGAAATTGATATATATCATATATATAATTTCAACAATTCGATTTGTAGCCTCTGAATATATCATATACACTCTAATCCGTATTAATCTCATTAAAACGATTGCATGTAATCATAAACAGAAAGTAACCAGAGATCATGCTTTTATCAAAACAAATCAGGGACTCCGAACCTGGCTCTGATACCAGTGAAGGAAACCGAAACAAACACGCAGCGGAAATAAAACATTCGGCCTCCACCAGAATCGATTCGGAGGGTTGCCTGATTAGGGTTTCGAGATTTTACCTAACGTTTTTCTCTGCTTTTTCTGTCTTTGGTCGAATCACAAGCAGCAACTTTTCGTTCCTGCCTCTATGGTATCCACACGAACGGATCTTACGACTCTTGAACGTCTCACGATCAGATGCCTTAAGGAGCGTTTTGATTCTTTTAACCGAACTGCTAGCTTCGATTAAAAGAATGTTTTTTTTTTTTTTTTTTGTTTTTAAAAAGTGCGGCTATGTTTTAGAAAAACATCCTTTTTATAGGCAGTAAATTTTACCCTAAAATTTACTGCCAAACAAAACTCTAATCCTACTTAGAATAGGATTAGTTATATCCCTAATCCAATTCAGAATAGGATTAGTTATATCCTTAATCCAATTCAGAATAGGATTAATTAAGCTCCTCATTGATCCGTTCTAAGTGTGCGACCCAATAGGTTCTCAAAACAATGGCAATGACAAAATTGTCATAGGCAATGAGCGGTATCTAGCAACACATCATTACTACCCATGTAACGAGAATGTCAATGACTCGACATAACCTTACTCGTGATAGATGTTACCGTGTAGTCTAATCCCTTTATCCTATGATGTCTTGATTAGACACAAGTCATGGAATGTGTCACACTTGTATAGTCTAATCAGCGTTTCTTGATTCCTGAGTAGACTAATTAAACAAATAAAATCAATATCTCATATCGACTTATTCGAGCACGGCCATGCATTTCTTAGTCTCACTCTATCAAAGGGCCCAAGACATCACTCTTGTTATATAAGAGGGATAAATCCTATCTTGATCACTCAACATCCCTATACATAGATCAAGGCATACCCAATTACTACCTTTATAGTCCATCCTGTTACGAATGACATCTAGCAGCATTAAAGTATGCAATTCTCTATGTTGGGATCTCTGATGATCTCAAGTCAAAGGATCACATACACCATCATCACTATGAGAATCGCTTATGACATTCATATAACAATCCATGTAGCGTTCTCATGGAGGGTCGATCCAGTACATAGTTCTCTAACATGTACCTATGTGATGACTTGATATCCTATATCTATGACAATGGTCATCAGTCAACCACATACTAGTCTTATCGTATCATTGTTATCCTTGTTCACAATAATACTTGACTAGGGATACTTTAAGAATAGTGTGTTATTACTATTCTAAGGACATTATTATATAAGATTATATTACGCAGTTATAAGACAAATATAATAATGAACTATGATAAATAAAATGTCATGATACATAAAAAAATGCCAAAGTCAATCATCTAATGAATGGTTCTAAGGGCATAATCCAACAGTTTTTCGAGTCAAAACATTATGATAATGATCATCAATCTGAAAGGGAAGGAAAGAAGAGGGGAGTGAGTCATAAACTCAATAAGTAACTACAGAAGCAACCTAAAAATCATAACTTGCATCTCTCAGTTTTCAAAACTCATAAATCATACACATCCAGTAAATCAATTTCGATATGCTGCAGTATAAAACATGACTGCATTTTAAAACATAAAGAATAGTAATCTCATAAACAGATTTAAATCTCATTTCGAACATTGCTAAACCAGATCTGATATGCTGATTGTAAAACATGTTCTCAAATCATAAGGTAAAAGCCAATCATCAATCGTCAAAGCATCATTATAAATCATATTGTCCAATCGATAAAATAGATTGTAGTACCAAGAGATAAGGCATAGCATCATCAAGATACTTAGAGCTAACACAATAACGATCTACGGTAGCTAACCATAGCAATCTCCCAAAAAGGGACGCTGCCTACGCATAGACCAATCAACCTCGGTTCATTGATCAGATGATACCGGGACTTGTCCAAACATAATATATGGGACAAGCCGATCATTCCCGAGAGCTAGTCATCGAGACACAGTGCTCTAAGTCAATTAAAAACGCCCACACAATTCTCAAGGTACGATGACCTAAGGTCTCAATACCTCGGGTTTAAAACAGTATCCAATATCAATCTTATCAAATCAGCCTTCCAAGACTTCATATCAAAATCATAGTGCATAAATATACAGCTAACAATCATGGGCTCGCTAAGCTTTTAAAGCACTTTAAGTTATAAAACAAAATCAGAAACCATATCAAACCAAAAGCTTAGTTCAATTTGGAAACTCAAAAGTATCATCATATTAAAGCAATAATACATAAAACCAAATAAAGATTTGGCGAGCCTACAACATGATTATAAAACATTTTCAGAAAGCTAAACCAATCATCAAGGACAGGCCTAATATGCAGCATTTTCAATATGCGTCAAAGTCGATTTCATATGCAGCATTTCATTTCATTTCCATACCAAATCAGAATTTAAAACATCGTATGATGATTTGAATGCAAGGTAGTTGCTTAGGGTTACTTACAGTGCTTCCTTAGCTTACAGATTCAATCCTCCCTGGCCTATCAAGTTCTACACGAGCTATGTGAGCTCTTAGTCAATTTCAATCTTTAGCATCACCCTGTACATATAAAAGATGGATTGGGTTACTCATTACCCCCAATGACATGCTAGGATTAAGAATTATACAATTCAATAAGAATGATATCAATGACTAATTCTGAATTATTTCAATTCTTACCTTTTAGGATTTTCTGACCTTTTGTCATTGTGCTAGCCTTAAGTATAAATTTCAGAATTTAATTTTCGAGCCGTAAATTTTTTATTACTCCTAACTCAGTTCCCTATTCGGAAGTATAAGGCTTACTTCCTAATTCATCTTGTGCCATTTCCAATAATTTTTCGAACTTTGATCCAAATCTAGCACAGTGGGCAGGATAGTTTCCTGACCTATATTCATTAAAATTTATATTATTAATTATAGGGATATGTAATTTGTACAAACGCAAAACCATATCAATCCCGACTCATTTACCTTTCTGAAAATGTAAAGTTTGCAATCAAACTCCATCTGGATTATTTTCTAAGAATTTTTTGAAGTTGACACTAAGCTGTTTGTACCTTGCAGTGAGTATCCTGCATTCATATATGTACATAGTTTAAGCTACATAATTCCAAATCCACAAATTCCAAAACTAGATGAAAGCTAACTCATTTCCCTATCTAGAAATGTAAGGTTCATGATTTAATTCTTCCTAGATCAACATCAGCAATTTTCCAAAGTTGCACCATATTCCAGCGGTTTTCAGGCACAGGGTTACACGGACCTACTTGCACGAAATACTTCATATTTAATTATACACATATCCAATTGGTGAAAAACCAGAACCATCGCAATCCTAACTTAATTACATTTCTAGAAATGTAATGCTTGCAACCTAATTCATTGTAGGCTATTTTCTACAATTTTTCAAAGTCAGAACCATGATTCACGTTTCTGAACAGAGTAACTTACACTCATCTGTACATATCTCAAGTTATAAAAATCCAAATCAAGAAATTCCAAAACTGACTTTCTCCTAACTAAAAAGGCTATCAACTATAATTTTTGCAGAATTTTTCTCCATGTATAACAATTAAACTGATCATTTTAATTACAACCCAAAAACAGAACATCAATTCCAGATTTGAACATCAAGCTGGAATTCAATTAATCTTTCATCCATACAACAGCCATTTGATTTAGTTCATCACAATTTTATTTTCATGCATAATAATCAAATATTATAAAGTTAGAACCTTACCCCTTAAATTGAGCAAAATCGAAAGCCCTTCTTATTTAGCTTGGATCTTTGCTGTTTTGTAGCTGCTATGGATTCTAAATGCAGCCCCTCTTCTTTCGTTCTCAGCCTTACATTTTGTGTTTCCAAAAAGCCTCTACTTGCTGTACCAAGAAACCAATTTTTTTTTGTCACTTACACAGCCTACACAAATAGCCACATAGTCAGATTTAATCTTACCTCTTTCAATCTTCAAAATAATGCATCTATTAGCTCTTGTTTAAGTCCTAAATTCAGCCCTTAATGACCCATAAGAGCAGCACGTGAGCTGCCATGAAGACCACATTACAGCCCTCTTCTCGGATTGCATTGCTTCAGCCAAAAATGATCCTTGTTCATGCCTTCAAAGCTACCCGATAATGCCCTACAGCCTCCTTGTTTTCTCAACTCTAACCTTACGAATATTTTTTATTCACTTAGTATATTCATCAAGCACATTCCATACATTAAGTTTCATCACCAGTATTTAGCCAAGTTCATGGTTGGTTGATACCCATTTTCATGCCACTCCCAAGTTCTTGCAAACTCATCACAAACCAAAATCAAATCAAGTTCCAACAATTTCATTCCTCATTTTTCTACTAATCTCTACTTAACATACAACAAAATTTCATCAATTTCTTCATTTCCCATATATGGCCGAATACCCCTACTGCCGCTACAATTCATTTTGTTTCAAACTAAGGCCTTACACATGTTTCTCATACATATATTAATCATAAACCATAACTAGAATTTAAGAAAACATCATCACCTCACCTTCCCTCCATTGCCGAACTGTACAGCTCCATTCCAACCCATGTCACGTTGGCTTTTGTTGGCTCTATAGGCTTTACCAAGAGGGGGGGTGAATCGGTTTTTCGCTAACCTTAAGTTCGTTTTTCGGTTCTTCTAAATTCTCTAGCTTAGATTGATATTTTCTAAGTTCTCTAAGCTAGGCAAGCATGCAATTCAAGTTCAATGCAATAAACACAATATAATCGCAAGTAAATAAAGAGTAGGGACAGAGAGATTTACACAAGCGATTTATAGAGGTTCGACAACTTTGCCTACGTCCTCTACCTTGAGACGCTCCCAAGGATTTTCCCAAATTCACCAACTTGAATTTGTATTACACTCCCTCTTTTCAAGGCTCAAGAGAAACCTCTCTCTTTTTCTAGGCTCAAGAGAAACCTCTTCTCCCTCTTTTTCTAGGCTAAAGAGAAACCTCCCTCTTTTTCTTAGGCTAAAGAGAAACCTCCCCTTTTACAAGGAATGTTTGTGTTTACAAGAGATGTAATCAAAGAAAGGCCTCTAGGTAGGCACGTGATTACAGAAATTAGGCACAATGAAAAGCCTATACAATATTTGTGCTAAACAATACAAGAGATATGTGAATGATAGAAAATGAAGACTTTGGAGCTCTTGATTTGTTGTTTGAGGCTTGAGGATTTGAGGAATATGTGTTATGGAATTGCTGAGTAGTTCCCCTTGCTTCCTTTAGCTTCTAGGCCTTTATTTATAGTCCCTTGGATGGTTTGTGGACGTTGGTTGGAGCCAAAACAGAAACTAGCCGTTGTGTCTCACAGAAACTAGCCGTTGGGAGCTTTCTGGCATAAAGGGATCGATCCTTTTACCAAAGGGATCGATCCTTTTCCTCATTCTGGGCTTCCGGGGCATTCTGCCAAAAAGGGATCGATCCCTTTCCCTAGGGGATCGATCATTTTCTTCCAGAGGGCATTTTTCTTGCACTTTTGGGTTAGAAATGATGTGGCTTTTGATCCTAAATCAACCCAAAACATTTATAAGCTTCAAGGGAGTTTTTATTGACTTTCTCAAATGAAAATATTGTCCAAAAACTTATAAGTAATTTTCTAAACTTATGTTCAATAATTCTTGAGAAAATTACTTAATATTGAAAACCATTTTATAAAGTATTAATACCAATAAGAATATATCATTAAACCATGGTCTTAATGTTTGATATGAACACTTAAAATGGATTGAGAAAATCATTTGTGATAAGGCAAATTTACAATATGAATTAAAATATTAAAGCTTACTTAAGTTTTTGTCATTTCAAAATATATATGGCAATTTAAAGCTAACAATCTCCCCCTTTTTGATATGACAAAACTTAATGTAAATTTGCTTTGAAAATTATTTGATAAAATACTCCCCCTCAAATAAAACAGGATTTTATAAAACTCCCCCTTAATATAAGCATGGGTTTTGAAAATGAATTTTCAAACTATTTCTCCCCTATTATCTCTCCCCCTTTAATTATCTATCTTTCCCCCTTTTTGTCATAGCAAAAAGAAGGAAAAATAATAAAAAAATATGCTCCCCCTAAAATTATGGCCATGTGAGAAGAGATAATAAAAATATGCTCCATCCAACAATAAACATGTTAGTACATGGGACTCATAGCACAAATAAATAAGTCAATATTCACAAAGAGTATGAAATATTCATGCAACGAATATGACTTATGATCCTATACCAATTATTTATAAATAATTCTGCAAGAAGTTCATAATTGGTAAGAAATGAAGCAAGTTGAGTATAAATATCTACTAAGGTCTATGACTTGCTTATTTCAATCCTATTAAGCACCTAAGTGTATCAATTGTTCTCTAAAGTCCAACTAAGGTGCATGTCAACACATCATTATTATGAGCTAGAATTAGATGACATATCATATGCATGAGCTCATAAATCATGTTCAATCAAGAGTGTGTATAGAATCAAGACATATAGCAATTAACTTCAAATTCTAGCACACAAGAGTTTCATGCAAAAATATCCTAAGAGAATTCTCCTCTATTTGTCATTTTAAACTAAAGAGCATGAGAAGAATTGTCAATTTAAAGCTCATACCAATTGGCAATTTAGTTTTGGCCTACCAATTGTTGAAAATATGGTTGCCAATGATACTAATTGTTATTTCAATCTAAATACCAATTGCTACTAATGGTTGACTTAGGCATTTTGCATGAATCCAATATCTATGTGTAGTGTGTTCATGTCAAGAAAATACTCATTCTAAATATGCAAGAACACAACACATATCATCAAATATGCATATGGATCAATTAATCATTAGTCCACTATCATAAAGTATTAATCCATATTCATATTCACAAATTTATACCATATGGAAGATTCAAAAAATCAAGGAATTCAAGCAAACACATTTTCTTCCATGGTTTCAAGCACAAAAGTCCTATGCTCATTTTCCAATTCAAGTCCTTAACCAATTATGAGCAAGGAAAGATTCAATATTACCATTTTAATCAATTAATAGCCATATCCCTAGTTGTTATCATCATTTAAAGTTCTAGAGGGTATATGCTACTTTAACTAAAATGGCTTCACCTAAGTGAATCAATATTATCAAGCTAAAATATATTTTATCATCAAAATCCATAAGCTATGAGTGAGGTTAAGCACATAATATCATGAAATAACTATTCTCATCTCATAGGCATGATTATTGATTCAACTTAAGCAAACATGCATGTTCAACATCAAAATAATCAAGATACAATACATGTATATCAATTGTTGGTGTTGTCATTAAAGCCCAAGTTCTTTACTAATTTGGCTATAAGAAAAATTTAAGTACATGGATGATAAAGATTCATGCATTTGAACATTTAGGATCCATTTATCATCGCACATTGTAGGCCAAGGAAAATTATGACCTTGTACCAATTGTTGAATTTACATTTGAAGTCAATCCTTAAGGTCAAGTTTTAATTATTCTTCAACTAGATGTATAATTATCATATAACCTAGAGTGGAGTAGTTGAGTCAAGCTAATACACATAATCCTATAAGCATGCTTGACTAAGATGAACAAAAGATATGAAAAACACTCATTATGCACAAGTTCATCAAATTCTCAAATATATCCATAAATTCTTGAAATAAATCTCAAAATTATGTTTAAGCATTCATTGAAAATATATTTCAAGATTATTTCAAGATTCATGAATGCTTTCAACAAGAAAAATGATTGTGCACTTGTGAGCTCAAGAAAAATGATATTGATTGTTGAAAGTGATACCATTTGTTGGAAATGATATTAATTGATGGAATTGAGGCATGATATCAATGAAAAATGAATTTTCATAGTTTAAAGATCATCAAAAAGACGTTAAAATACTGGATTTTAAGTTGAGAAGAAAGAGGATATCAAGAAAGTGAAAAATCCTTCTCAAATTCGGTTGAAAAAGTGCAGAAAAGCCATTTTGGCCTCGGGGGATCGATCCCTTAAGGAGGGGGATCGATCCCTTAACTCCAGAATGTAGATTTCCTGCATTCTATTCAAGGAGGATCGATCCTGCTTGCTAAGGGATCGATCCCTCATCCTGTTTCTGCAGTTTTTGACAGAAAATCCAACCTTTGAGGTGTCCAAACTTCGTTTTTGAGTAATTTAAGTCCAAGTAAAAGTTTAAACTTTTGTAAAACATGATTTTGGACTTGTATGAATGAAAAATATGATTGAAAAACTATTTTACAAAAGATTTTGCAATTTTGGAAGAATTTACACAATAAATGCATTTTTGGTCTCAAAGGAGGTCATTTTAAGCATTATGCATATTTTCACCAAACCAAAGCATTAGATATCACAAATATGTCAAAACAAACTTGTTCACATAGGTTTTAAACACATATAACATCAAAGCATACATCTTGTGAACAACATGCCATGATTTCCAACATACAAATTCTTCATTAATGCTCATGACATAGCATTTTGCATATATGACATATTTGACAATTTTTGAGCAACTAAATATATTATCTAAACATATCAAACTTGCTCAAACTGTAGAAATCCAATAAACATTTCAAAATCATAAATCATGCCTTTCATTCAATCATCAAGATTTGTCCATCAAACACTCAACAATCATGCTTTTTGCTCAATCACAACTCACAATGCATCGAGAATCATCAACCAAGTGCCTTAATAAAACATATAAATAATTTTAGCAAAAATGAGTTTTGAAGAGATAGAATTTAAGCTTACAAAACTCCTTTGCTAGAGAATGCTTTGCCTTGAATAGTTGAATCCACCTTGTGCCATTCTTTGAAGAATTGTTGTGACCCTGCCAAGGATGGATTTCCAAGCTCTTCCTTTTTTTCATTGGCACAAGCAATCTCCATGAGGTGTGTAGAGCATTCAATCCCTATTGTTTCTTTGTAATTCCATGCTCTAACACTCCTACAACAAACACATTTTCAAGCATGCTTTGGTACCCAAATTTTCTTGGGTCCATGAGAGTTAGTGCAAACAATTTTAGATCCTTTTGGGATCAATTTTAAGCTCATTTCATCATCATTTATAACATGCTTTGGGATCCACATCTTCCTAACTACTTTTCCTCTAAAAGTAGTTTTTCTACATGTGCATGCTTGTGAAGAGTGGCCTATCCTATTGCATAGTGAGCATGTGAGAGATGTATCATGCATAGAATTTTTGCTCACTAGGAAGTTCTTAAGATGAGTTTCTTTTTGGTTTGCATTATAGCCTAACCCATCTTTGTCAAAGAAGGCTCTTTGGGTCTCTAACATGTGATCTAGCTTTTGTTGACCCATATAAAACCTAGAAAATGAGTTATGCAAATTTAAGTTCTTTTTATTCAACTCATTTATTTCTAGATTTGCTTCTTCTAACTTCTTCTCAAATTCAAGTTTGGCATTTAATAGCAATTCATTTTCTATTTTCAATTTAGCAATGATTTTCTTATATTTGGAGTTCATGCATTGAAATTCATTTGCTAAATCATCAAAGGCATTTTGTAGTTCACTAAAGGTATAATCATTATTTTCACTAGAACTACAACTAGCCTCATCATCACTAATGGCCATAAAGCATGTGTAGGCTACCTCATTATCTACGTTTTCCTCATCGGAGCTATCACTATCACTCCATGCAGCCACAAATGCTTTCTTCCTAGGTTTCCTATCCTTTTCCTTCCTAAGTAAGGGGCAATCTAACTTAGTGTGACATGGTTCATTACACTCATAACACACTAAAGGATCCTTTTCTCTTTACTTGACTCCCCTCTTTGATGTCTCCTATTATTTTCTTTTTCTTTCATTTTCATGAACCTATTAAATCTTTTGGCAAACATTGCCATTTCCTTCTCTTCCTCATTTTCACTCTCATCACTATCATCTTCAAGGATCTCAAGAGTGGAAGACTTAAGTGCTACCCCTACTTTCTTTGAAGGCTCTACATTTCTTTTTAATTTCATTTCATGAGTAAGTAGAGACCCCATAAGTTCATCTAAAGGTAAGGTGTTTGGATCCTTAGATTCTTCTATAGCGGTTACCTTAGCCTCCCAAGATTTAGGCAAGCTATTCAAAATTTTCTTTACCATTTCAACACTGGAATAAGTCTTGCCTAGAGCCTTAAGTCCATTAATTATATCATTAAACCTAGTGAACATTTCGCTAATGGACTCATTTTCTTCCATCCTAAATAGCTCATAATCATGTGTGAGCATTCCTACTTTTGTTTCTCTAACTTGATTTGTCCCTTCATGTGTGATGGCCAATTTGTCCCATATTTGTTTAGCATTCTCACATAGAGAGACTCTATTATACTCATTGGGACCTAATACACAAAAGAGAATGTGCATAGCCTTGGCATTCAATTGTGCCAATCACATATCATTTGTGTCCCACTCATCCTCACTTTTAGGGACATCTTTTCCATCAACTTTCTTCATTGGAATTTTGGGACCATTAACAATCACTCTCCACACTTCATAATCATTAGATTGTACAAAGAACATCATCCTAATTTTCCAATATGAATAATTCTCACCATTGAAGAGTGGAGGTCTAACTAATGATTGTCCCTCTTCTCCTAGGGGTGTGCCTACATTCAAGTGAGCCATTTAAGATCGTTTTGCTCGATAGATGTTAGTCTAATTCAATCTCGAGCCCAAGCTCTGATACCAATTGTTGGCTCTATAGGCTTTACCGAGAGGGGGGTGAATCGGTTTTTCGCTAACCTTAAGTTCGTTTTTCGGTTCTTCTAAATTCTCTAGCTTAGATTGATATTTTCTAAGTTCTCTAAGCTAGGCAAGCATGCAATTCAAGTTCAATGCAATAAACACAATATAATCGCAAGTAAATAAAGAGTAGGGAGAGAGAGATTTACACAAGCGATTTATAGAGGTTCGGCAATCTTGCCTACATCCTCTACCTTGAGACGCTCCCAAGGATTTTCCCAAATTCACTAACTTGAATTTGTATTACACTCCCTCTTTTCAAGGCTCAAGAGAAACCTCTCTCTTTTTCTAGGTTCAAGAGAAACCTCTTCTCCCTCTTTTTCTAAGCTAAAGAGAAACCTCCCTCTTTTTCTTAGGCTAAAGAGAAACCTCACCTTTTACAAGGAATGTTTGTGTTTACAAGAGATGTAATCAAAGAAAGGCCTCTAGGTAGGCAAGTGATTACAGAAATTAGGCATAATGAAAAGCCTATACAATATTTGTGCTAAACAATACAAGAGATATGTGAATGATAGAAAATGAAGACTTTGGAGCTCTTGATTTGTTGTTTGAGGCTTGAGGATTTGAGGAATATGTGTTATGGAATTGCTGAGTAGTTCCCCTTGCTTCCTTTAGCTTCTAAGCCTCTATTTATAGTCCCTTGGATGGTTTGTGGACGTTGGTTGGAGCCAAAACAGAAACTAGCCATTGTGTCTCACAGAAACTAGCCGTTGGGAGCTTTCTGGCATAAAGGGATCGATCCTTTTACCAAAGGGATCGATCCTTTTCCTCATTCTGGGCTTCCGGGGCATTCTGCCAAAAAGGGATCGATCCCTTTCCCCAGGGGATCGATCCTTTTCTTCCAGAGGGCATTTTTCTTGCACTTTTGGGTTAGAAATGATGTGGCTTTTGATCCTAAATCAACCCAAAACATTTATAAGCTTTAAGGGAGTTTTTATTGACTTTCTCAAATGAAAATATTGTCCAAAAACTTATAAGTAATTTTCTAAACTTATGTTCAATAATTCTTGAGAAAATTACTTAATATTGAAAACCATTTTATAAAGTATTAAGACCAATAAGAATATATCATTAAACCATGGTCTTAATGTTTGATATGAACACTTAAAATGGATTGAGAAAATCATTTGTGATAAGGCAAATTGACAATATGAATTAAAATATTAAAGCTTACTTAAATTTTTGTCATTTCAAAATATATATGGCAATTTAAAGCTAACAGCTTTCGTCCATAAAATCCCAGTGTTAGACAGCCATGGTGATGGGGAACAAAGTCGGTGAAAGGAGCTTGGTGAGTTAGGGGCTTGAAAGAGGTGTTTTCATGGTGAGAAATGAGGAAAACGTGAAGAACCCTAGGAAATTTTGGGCCTGAAATGTTGGAGCAGAAAACAGGGGAGTATGTCGGTTATAATGGCTGGAAATGGCTGAGTTTAGTCCTCTTTTATTACTATTCCAGCCAATGACAAGTTGTCACATGGTCTAATAATAAAATTCCCCCTCTTTTCTCTTTGTTTATGTTTTTCTTTTCTGCTTTAATGTTTAGCAGTGCAGTCCACGTATGAAGCTAAATTGGCTGAGAAATTTGTCTTCTTTATCTAATTTTTTTACAATTATTCTAACCAATAGGAAGGTAACACATGTTAACATATTAATTTTCCCCAAGAAAATCAATAATTAGTACTTTTTGCCACATTATATCTTTAAAACACTAATCTCATTTTTTTCTGATCACTTTACTCCACTTACAACTAATTTTAAAAATTCACCGAGATCAATCTATATTGTATAAAAATATGAGCCATATATGGTCAGAAAGATCTTTGAGTTAGCTTTCCAACGCAATTTGAATCACCTCAATTGGAGTTCCCTATCAAAATTTATGTTCAACTCTTTATTGATTGCTCAATACTGAATTCCATACATGTGACGTGAATGTAGAAATTTCTTGTTGTTAATCTATAATGAATTAAAGTACAAGCCTTATATGGATAAAAAGGTATTTAAGTTAGCTTTCTAATGGATTTTGATTCACCTTAATCGGAGTTTCCTACCAAGAGATATGCTCGATTCTTTATAAAAGTATCGACTAACAGGTTTCACTGCACATTGTTCAACTTCGGAATTTTTCTGGTATTAATCTGTATGGAATAAAATTACGAGCTTTTCATGGCTAAAAGACCTTTAAGTCATCTTTCATAAGAATTTTATGATTTATCATTTTTATACTCTGATCAAGAGATATGATCGAAACAAGCTAGATTGGTCATGAGCCGAAGGCTGAAATTTTCGGTTTCTTATTAAATTCTCGGATTATGCTCAAATCATAACCACATGAAACAAATTGTCTTACCTGAAACCATTTATGATAAATTTATGGTATTTACATGGTTTTTGGTTGAGTGTCCGGTCTCGTGGGACCCGCTACGAAAGCCTGCGTTCCTACACCAAAATCCAAAAGTGTCACAATTTGACCTCTAAATATCTTTAAGGCTCATTTAATACTATTTAACATGTAAAAAAATTGTGGTTATTACATATATATATATATATGTGTGTGTGTGTGTGTGTGTGTGTGTGTGTGTGTGTGTGTGTTGATGAAAATAGTTAAGAAATAAAATTAGAAGAGATTTCCACTAAGTGTAATTGAATTATGGTAATCGATAAGAAAGTAAAATAAATTAAATATGGAATCAATAAGGTAGAAGATAAAGAATCTAATTGAAAATTTATTAAAGAGTATGATAAGGAATTGAATTTGGAAAAGAATACAAATTTAATTGTGGTCTTGTTGGGGAATCAATAAAATGGAATGTAATTCTCATATAAGTAAATGGTGGAAATAATATTAATAGAGAATGAAGATTCATTGTAAAATTTGAGTTGGGAAAATAATGGATATAGTACAAGAGTGAAATATTTGATTTTAGTAAACAATTAAAGATAATAGAATTTTAATGAGATTAAAATTAGGAAAATAAGTTAGTTTAATTATAGTTATATTTGGGTATTTAATAAGGAATAAAATAACTTTACCATAAAAAGTAATAAATTAAAAAAATTAATAAAATAATTGTTAGAATTGAAACATGGAATTATTAGTGGAATTATAATTGAGAAAAGACCTCAATTTAAGTATAGTTATATTAAGACATGTAATAGGAAATTAAATAAATAAATTATTGAGATTTACAAAATGGGAAATGGGAATTTATAAAAATATTCATTATAGTTATATATATGGGATTTTAAATAGAAATTGAAATTATTAGTAACAAGGAAATTAATGAAAGAATGAGATTTAATTGAAAATTTAATTTTGGTATTAATATAAAATAAAATAAATTTATTTTGAGAATGCTAAATGGAAAATAACAAAGTATAGAATATTTATTAGAATCATAATATAGAATTTTAAATATAACTTAGTATTATTGTGCAGTGTTAACTTCGGGAGATAAGGAGACGTAAGTGACATTATCGGATTCTTATATTGCGCATAATAGAGGTAAGAAACATATATAGAAGTCGTATAGGATATGTTTTACTGTTATTTGAAATTTCTTGGAAATCTCGTCTAATTTGCTCCTTTCCATTTTTTCCGAACACAAGAAATAAAATTTATCTTTAATTTCTACAAGCCTATATATTGTATTACATGGAATGTTTTCCGTGAATTGAATTACGTGACATAAGTTACATGAATTTCATTACATGGAATGATTTACATGAAATGAATTACATGACATGAATGGCAAGAAATGATTTTTATTAAATGATTTACAAGAGAAAATTTACATGAATTGTTTAAATTGCATAATTACTGTTTTACATGATTTTCGACTGACTGAAGATAATTGCTATTTGAAAATGATTTCTATTGTTAAATGAGATGATTTTATGTAATTGATGTCTCCCTGATAATCATGCATACTTATGTGCTTATGTGATTTACGTGTATATGACTGCAAGACCTGATCAGTTCGCAGGTTTACTTGTATATGACTATAGGACTATGGTCAAACCCACAGGTTTACGTAGTGAGCACCTGACCAGTGTGAACTGTGAGTGATCAACGATTGCCATTTGTTATAGTGTTTCATACGATTGGCTAAGGAGTTCCGGATCCTTGGCCTTCCTATATAGGTTGCTTACGGGATATAGTGCGTGCATGAATCTCTGGGAGATTATTTGTCAAGGCCTTTCCCGTCTCACAAGGCCGTCGACGAGCATCCCCTAGGCGCCCTGCGCCCCAAGTTTACCCTGACAACGTGAGGTAGGCAGTCGCCCAACACTCACTAATGTATTGTCCGCTTCGGGCAGTCGCCTCACTCATGGCTTTGCCTCAAGGTGCCTGAAGTACCTTACAGGACATTTATCACCTTGAGCGCGTTTCAGTTTGAAGGTCCTGGGTTCGAACTGAACCTTCAAACTGAAACGCGCTCAAGGTGATAAATGTCTTGTAAGGTACTTCAAGCACCTTGAGGCAAAGTCGTGAGTAGGGCGACTGCCTGAAGCAGACAATACGTTAGTGAGTGTTGGGCGACCGCCTATCACACGTTGTCAGGGTAAACCTGAGGCGCGGGGTGCCTAGGGGATGCTCGCTGAAGGCCTGGTGAGACGGGCGAGGCCTTGACATTATTTTTCCATTAATATGTGATACTTGATAGACGATTGATTTACTGAATGATTTGGTTTACAAGAATGATATACAATTGATTAACAAGTGACAAAATAAGTGATATGAGTTTTCTCGGTACAAGTGCATTATTCTATTTTAATGATTTTAAAAGAATCGTTTTACTGCACTAACGAAATTAATGAAATTATTGTATTATTTCATGATCTTGAATTTGTTACCATATTGTTTATTGAGATTGCATACTGAAATTGCATCATGAAATTGTTTAAAATAAAATTGTTTTATATGTTTTTATTGATTGGAAACTACATGAAATTAGTAATGTTTTATACTGCATTATTATTTTATCGACAACTGTCTATTCCCTATGGTCGCTTCTAGGGATTAGAACACAACAGGTACTTCAAAGTACCTCCCATACTCCACCCGGTTTTCTAGCCGACTATAGTATCCTTCCTATACTGTCCCCTAGTGAGCCCTTAGGAAAATAAATATTTTTATGCATTTTAATATTTATATTTATATTTAATATGCTTTTCCTTATTTGGTAAAATAAATGATTTTATTTAAATGCATTAGTACGCACTTTTATATATGTTTCTTATTAGGCTTTCCCCAAAGCTCACCCCCTTCTCACCATCCCAGATAACTCATCAGTTTACGAGAAATTCGCTGCAAAAAATCACTAGAAGTTTAAAGTAACTAGTGATTAGGTACATGTAAAGTTTTATATTTATATTCGAACTTGTATATGCACAGCAGATGTATTTGTGATGTGATGTAAATATTGAAATTGTAAAATTTATAAAAGTACTTGAAATAGTGAAATGTAAAACTACTTCTAGATTTATAAATAATATTTAATAAATTTTATTCTGATTTCTTAATTTGTATTTATAGTTAACAAATTTAATGGTATAAAAGGTTAATTGTAATGCAAATGGTAAAAGGAAACTTACATCGACACTGAACGCAAACCGACTGATACCGAATAATTGAATAAGAATGAAGTGAAAAGGAAAAAAAATTTAGTTTAGAATTTTCTAATTCCGGACGTTACAGTTTAAGTCATCTTCACCCGATGATTCATCTATGCTAGTTTATTGGTCAAAAGTCAAACTATATTGACCTTTATTTAAAAATATTCTTCCAACCTATGGACAAAATCATCATTTCTAGATTTGTTTCATATAAACCTAAGTATGCTTAAACAAAAGAATTTTAGGAAGTTGTCTTCTTACCACTTAGGTATTTTGAGCCCACGATTCACATTTTACCACTTAAAGATCCGTCCGAATTACAGATTATCATGTGGAGCCCACTTGATACGTTTCCTCCTTTACCTATATTACACAATGCAACTTCCTATCACAATTTATCCAATCATTCTAACTTGAATTACTATACAAATATGGAAAGGTTAAAGGAACATGTGAATTTCACAGGTTCATACAAACTCATTCCTTGTAAATCAATTTATGTAAAACTTTCCATGTACTGCAACTCGTGTAAATCATTTCATGTAATATGATTCGTGTGAATCTTTTCATGTAATTCATTTCATATAAAACATTTCATGTAGTTCAAATCATGTAAATCATTCATGTAACGAAATTCATGTAATTCATTCCTATGCAACTTCCATATATGTCTCTTACCTTTACTTCCGCATAGTATAAAAATCTGATAGCTTTATTTGCGCCTCTTTATTTCTCGTATCTCATACTGCACAATAACTCTAAATTATATTAAAAATCCTATATTACAAATTCTAATTCTAATAAATATTTCATCATTTGCTATTTTCTATTTATCACTCTTAACAATTAATTTAATTCCAGTCTTTCTTTAATTCCCACGTCATCCATAATTTCAATTTGTATTTTAAATTCTCATGTCACTAATAACTTCAATTTATATTAAAATGCCATGTATAGCTATAATAAATATTCTATAAATTCCCACCAATATTTCATATTTCAATTGTTAAGTGGGCTTCATAAGGCAAATTTTAATTCAGATGGATTTCGAAGTGGCAAATTGTGAATCGTGGACTCGAGATACCTAACTGAGAAGGTCACTTTTTGAAATTCTCTTTCCTAAGTATACCTTAGTTTAAGTGAAACAAATTAAAAAATGACGATTGTGTCCCTAAAGCTGTTAGTGGGTTGGACTAGTTTTTATCGATTCTGGCCCACTAATAACAAAAATCGGTATGCGAACCTGTCCGAGCTAGGCCGGTTCGCTTTAAAACCAGACCGAACCGGGTTAAAGTGGTTCGATCCAGTTTTTTTAAATTTAAAATTTTTTATTGGATAAATTTAAAATTTTTATTTTTTAAAATTTATATTAATTTATTTTAATAAAAATAAATATATATTAATATGTTTTAATAATTTAATCTAATAAATTTATTTTTATAATAAATAATGTTAATAGTTTAATTTAACAATAATTTATTATAAAGTTATTATAACTTATTTATTTAATTAATGTAACAATAATGTAAAAATAAATTACTATAAAATTATCTAATAAAATTATTGTTATAATAAAATAAAGTTATATTATGAATATAATATTATAATAAAGTTATTATGATAAAGTGATAGTTGATTCAAAATATAAATAATGATATTATGAATATTATTATTATATTCATTTTGCAATATCATTTTGCATATCATTATTTATATTCATTTATTATATTCATTTTTTATTTAAAATGATAAGTAAGCGTATCAATATCATTTTTCATTTAAAATAATTTATTACATTTGAAATATCATTTATTTATTTATTTATTTATTTATTCATTTATTTAATATGTTTTTAAAATATTCATTCATTTTGTATTTTAAATATTTATTTATTTTAAACATAGATAAGTATAACATTAATTAATTTAGTATGTAACAATAATAATAATAATGATGATGATGATGATGATGATGATGATGATGATGATGATGATGATGATGATGATGATAATAATAATAATAATAATAATAATAATAATAAAGGAGAAAAAGGAGAGAGTAGGAGACCAAAGATTTTTTACGTGGAAAATCCCTTCAAAAGTTAGAAGGGTAAAAACCACGGGACCGTACTCCATAAAAATATTTACTATGACTAAACTTATTTACAATTTTATATACAATTTACAAAAAAAATTATTATCTATTCTTCATAATTTATACAGATTGCCTTGGAAATTTCTTCCTCCTCCTTTGAATTATTATAAGCGAATTCATTGGTCATTCAAAGTTTGACATAGCGCAATCTTTAAGGCATGTTAACATGCACAATGAATCCGGATAAAGAGTGGTTCGATGGTCTCCAATAATTCTTCCACATGTCGAGAATGCGGATTCTAAAGCAACAGAAGAAATTTGCACCGCAAAAACATCTCGGGCCATGGAAGCTAAAATTGGAAATTGTTTTTGGTTTTCTTTCCACCATTGGAGAAGATCAAAGTTTTTATCTACAGAAAAATCCTGACTTAAGAAAAATCCTATCTCATTGAAGCTAGAACTTTATTGAGTTGTTGATGATCCAGATCCGCCGGCTTTTCCTTTTAGCTTCATTCTCTTCTTTGCTGCTTCCTTAATTGCGTTCAAAATTCCTTTTCCTTTTTTATTGCTACTCTCGATTTCTTCGTACGAATCTTTTTCTCCTCGATTAAAGTTGAACTGCTCCCTTTCTACTTCATAAACATTAAACAATTCTCGAAAAAGATTGTTAATTGAGGACTTTTGATCCTTAATAGAATCAAGACCAAAAAATTCTTTATAACAAAAAAAATCTCTATATTTACCTCACCTTGACTAGGATCTAGTAAAGTTGCAATACAATAAATAGGAGAAATTATTTCCTAATATTTTTAAAATTTTTCCTCCATATCATATACAAAGGAACTTAAAGTTTCATGATCCCTAAATTTTACAAATTTATCAAACATTGTGATAATAGGAACAAAATAAGGTGTAGTTGGATAAAATTGAGTTGAAAATCTTTCGGTTATATCTTTAGAAGTGGATAGTAAATCAACACAGCATTCAATAAAAGTCCAATCTTCTTCAAAAAGTGCTAAATGCGTGCTAAATGCGTGCTACTTGTATAATTGTTATAAAAAGGAGTAATAATTTCTTTATAAGGTAAAACAAAAGAAAGCAAACGATGAAGTGAATTCCATCTTGTTTTCATAGGAAGTGTAAATTTAACAGGTATATTATTTGCTATACAAATTTGCTTCCATTTATGTTTATTATTTGGCGTACGAATCCATTTTGCTAAAATTATAATTTTATCAATTAGACCTATGCCACTACCAGTACCAGTAGAACTAAAAACACTTTGAACACATAAATTTATAATATGACTTGCACATCTTGCATGAAAAAATATACCTTGCATAATTAGATTTAAACTTTTGATTAACAGAGGAATAGCTGCAGTATTACTCGAAGTATTATCAAAAGTAATAGCAAAAACTTTATTATTTTCGAGTCCATATAATTTACAAACTTTAGTAATATATTTATGAATAGTATATGAATTATGTGCTTCTTTTATTACATCTAAGGATAAAATTCGTTTTTGCATGCACCAATCTTCATCTATCCAATGACAAGTTATAACAAGATAACTTATACAGTTAGTACTAGTCCATATATCACTAGTTAAACTAACCCCAGATGAAATATTACTAAGTTTATCAATTAAAGCTTGTACTAGTGATATATGGACTAGTACTAACGGTATAAGTTAATCTTTTTTTAATGTATGTCTAGAAACAGATTTATATACGGGTTGTAAATATTTACAAACAAATTCTAAATATCCTATTTTTTCACAAATTGTGAATGGTTGTTCAGTCCTAACTACAAATCTAACTAAACCACGTCTAGCTTGAGCATTATCAAAATTAAATTTTTTCCACCATCATATGTTTTAATTTGATATTGTTTGCCTTCAAAATTTTCATTTTCTTCAGCATCAGGATTAATTTTATGTGCAGTAATTAAATGTCTTTTATACGTACCTATACCGCCACCACCTCCACTGGAGTTATAAGAGAAAACGCCTTTACACAATTTACAAATAGAACAATATTTATCTATCGTACATTCTTTTACTACAATGTCGAAATACTCCCATACCCTGCTTGTTCTTTTTCGGTTAAACTTCGGTCTTGATGATGTAGCAGCAGTGGTGGCAGTTGATGATTGTGTTTAAGCATGACCTCCTCCATGACCAAACGATGGTGCCAAAGGAAGCTCCTCTTCCTCTGGATGAATATTGGGTTTGATTTCATTAAATGATTCGTCACCCAAATTAGGGATTTCAGTAGGACCAAAAGGTCGAGAAACAGAACATGAACGACGAAAGAAATTTGACATTTTTATATTTTTTTGAAAATAAATATATGTCAAAATTTAAAAATAGATGTATGATATATATAATATTGGAATTTGGAAATTGAAAATTAAAAGTAAAATTTGTAAAATTATAAAATAAAAAGAAAAATGAAATTTAGAGAGGAAAATGATGATATTATAAATTTGGAATAAGAGAATTTAAGTGAATTTGAGAGAGTTTGAGTGAATATTGAGTGAGTATGTGAGTGAGTATTAGATTTGAGAGAAAATATGGATGAAAATGTAAAGAAAAATAAAAGGAAGAATGGGTATTTATAGATGAAAAAAAATGAATTTTAACAAATTTAAAAAACTAAAAAAAAAATGGATCCCTCCATGACTTGATAGATGGATGGGCAACGACCATTTAGGCTGTTGCCCATCTTGCAGGCTACTAGAATCTAGCGCAGTGGTAGGTTTCTTTTACTTTTTTTTTAATTGAACCAGACCTGTTCAACTGGAACCGTCCGGCCCCGGTCCTTAAGGGGCCTGGTCCCAAATATTTGGAACCTGCCCAGCCCGATATAATACCAGGCTGGGCCGGTTCGAAACCAGTAAAAACTGATTTTAGTTATTGGGCCAGACCCAATAACCACCTCAGTGTCCCTAGCCGAGAAGATTTTTTTGAATAATGGTTAAACCAAATTGACTTTGAACCTACAAATTGTCATAGGAAAATCCTCGTGTAAAGAAGTTTCACGTGTATCCAGCCCGTGAACCAAATTAAGCAAAAATGTTAAAAACAACACGAACGAAACGAAAATAGTTCGTTTAGGGATAGTTTAGTAATTTCACTACCCATACTTGGTCAAACCTCCTTAGAAGTCAACCTTTGACCTTATATGACCTAAATATAAGAAAAAATAATAAAAATAAAATGCAAAAGAAATTAAAAAATAAAAATAATAAAATATAGGTGGGATAGAAATGGAATTAGTGAAGTTGTACAAGGACAAATTGGTCTTTTCTCAAATGGGTTGGTCAACATTTGACTAAATTGACCAAAATAAATAATAATAAAAATTACAAAGAAAATCTGACCTAGAACAAAAAAAATACTGTGCAGTGGCAAGCGTGTAATTAAGGTAATTTTTAGAGGGTATTTTAGACTATAACAAAATATATCAGCTTTTATAAATTAAAATATAATTTGGACCAATCAAAGGGAGATAACACAACAGCTTCTTCAATTTGTTTTAGCATTCTTCACTGCCTTAACCATTTCTGCCTACAGCCACGATTTTGCTTTTTTCTTCTTTTCGTTCTTCATGTTCCTGCCTTGAATCACCGCCTTCTAATCACTAATTCACCTAGGTTTCTTCATATAAATTAATCCTTACCTCCATATCTCCCTAACCATCCCAAAAACTTAGCTCAAATAAGCCAAAATTAATCTCCCCTATTGCTGGCAGCAACGTCCTTGCACAGGTAAAAATTCCAACCTTGGTTTTGTTCATTTTTGCCTGTTGTTTATGGTTGTATGGGATGAGTAAATGATGTGTATAATTACGGTTTGAACTGAAACTTAGTAGAGTGTATGCAAGGAGGTCCGATTATGATGAATTGAGGGGTTGAATATTTCTACTGTTGTGCCAAGAATGACTTAAAAATAAGGCTGACCAGTGAAACATATATAAACATGGATTTTGATTGATTAAAACATAGGTTTGGTGTATTTGACCATGATGATTAAAGGGGGGATAAGCATGGTGTTTGAAGGGTTAAGTGAATGGCAAAAAAGGAGGGCTGATGTTGGTGCTGGTGGTGTAATGACATATTGTAGTTGCTGTTGGGTGATAAATTAATAAAATGATAAGTACAAAGAATCATGAAGGTTTCGGTTGAGGGTTATTTTTAGGCATAGTCTGTTGAATTTAATGTGGGATGGTGAGAAAAATACTAGTATGTAGTGTATTAAGTATAGTTAGATTCATAAAATTAAGGAAAAAAATAAGAATTTGCCTAAGATATGGAGGCCATTTGGCCATGAATGAAGTGATGAAGATGATGGAATGATTTTGGCAATTGATGGTAGTGAAATTACTACAAGAGATACATAAGGAATATTCAAGAATAAAATTTGGAAAAAAGATAGGTATAGGATTTCAAGAAATATTCAATTATGGACTATTTAATGAGATTTTGGTGATTTTGATATAGGGATTAATAGAGAATGATAACATGGAAGGTAAGAAATAAAATTTGGAAATTGATAAGTATAGGATCTTATGAAGTATTCGGCTAATGGAGGTCTATCGAGCTCACAAATCACAAGTCATGTTCGTGATGATCGTGATCCTTTGAGCATCCATAGAGGTCCAATGACGAGAGCTAAAATGAAAAGAATGCAACAAGCCTTCGCTGGTTTCATTAATATTGCTAAAGAGAAAGCCCAACAAAGCTTGAGCATGGAGGATGATAAAACATTCTACAACATGATCGAAACCCAAGTTCAACCTTCTTGAAGATTTACAAGTACTGGGCCAAAATGCAATTGGGCAGGTGCATAAATTGGGCCTAGTGCAATTGGGTCAAGTATAGCAATTGGGCCAAATGCTATACTTATTTTATTTAGTTATGTATTATTGGGTTGAATATTATCTTAATTTAACTTAAGCCCAATTCCTTTTTATTTAATAGGTATTGTAGGATTTCTATTTCTTGTTCTGCATGTTAGGAAAGTAGGATTCCTATTACTTGTTCTACAAGTTTTCTATTTCTTATTCTGCAAGTTAGGAAAGTAGGATTCCTATTAATTGTTCTGCAAGTTTGCTATTTGCCCATAAATAGCTATGTAACCTTTTGGGTAAAAAAACACAATTGATTTGAGCACTAAAATTGAGAGACTTCTTCTCTTTGGTTCTCTTGAGAACTCTTGAACTTATCAAGATCTTTCTTGTGGTGTTATTCTATCTTCCACCAATTCATACCATAGGTTCTTGCTTTTCTAAGCAATGGTCTTGGTCCAATACCATAGGTTGTTGTGTTTTTACACAACGGGACTTGGTTTTACCTTTAATTCTTTGTTTAATCTGCTGTGTCCTTGACTTGTTCTTTTTTTTTCTATGTTTTCTTCGTGTTCTTCATTGGACCTCGTCTTTCGATGAGGTTCATATCATTTGGTATCAGATTTATGTTCAATTTGTGGGAGTCTTATTTTGTTGCGTTCTTGTGTTTTTTTCTCTTTATCTTCTTGTCTTGGACAAACCTTGATCTTAAATCATATTCCAAGCTACTACCAATATTGTTTGTCACTCAAACCTATTGTCTTCATTAAAATAACCAACCTTTACTTAGCCACCAAGTAAACCCTTTCTTGTTCTCCAAGCAACCTCAATAAGAAACCTTCAACAGCTCTACTTTTACATAAAGACTACATTGTTTCACAAGCCACTGTTCCCTCTCGTTTCTTGCCACACAAACTCTATTACTAAAACTAACTTGTTTTCTCAAAAGTTGCTTGTTCTCCAAGTAAACCTCTTCTTGTCACTTAGACTTTTTGTTTTTCTTCATTGTTCATTTACTTTAGTAAAAAAAAAGAATTAACAAAAAAAGAAAAAAAGTAAAAGAAAAGAAAAAGAAAAAGAAAAAGAAAAAAGAATTAATTCGAGAGGTGATTTGTTATATCGTATGTAGCAAGTGCAACATCAAAGGCAATCTGTGGAGGGGTGCTTCGTCAAAATCTTGTGTGTATTGAGTGTAAACACGTGAGGCCATACTTGTGAGGTCCTTTTCTTTTAGGCTAAATGCTCAATTTAGGATATAAACTTTAAGATATTTCTTAATTAAGGATACAATCTTTAATTTTGATCAATTAAGGACTAACTGTTTTTGAATTTGTTCAATATAGGATTTTTTGACAGTAGTGCAGTGCACGTGCCGTTAAGTTATTAACAATGTTAACAGGAACACATGGCAACAATTTATTGGTTAAAAAAAATATCAAATTGATTTTCCAAAAAATTAAAAAAAAGAAAAAAAGTAAGAGGAATGAGAAAAAAAATTATGAAAGTGAATTAAATGTAGCAAATGTAAATTACAATCTGTTGAAATCATGAATCAATTGAACAAGAAAATAAATCTCAATCGGTTGAAATCAAAAAGCAAATCTAGCAAGAGAGAAAATCTAGTGTAGAAAAATCAACCCAAAATAATTTATCATCAATACCCATTCATCCTTATCCCATATTGTTTTCTACTATCAATCAGATTTAACTATCCATTATATATTTTTCTTTTTGCCACTTCTCACACGTACAGGCCTTTGTTTTCTTTCTACCGTTATATTTTTTTCTTAATATTTCTCTTCCTTCCAGTCACTGTTGGACTCTCTCTTGACTTGAATTCTGAGAGAACTAGAAAAACAAAACAAATCTTGATTTCATTGTTATTTATATAACAGATGTCCTCAAGATTTTGGAAATTTTTAGTCATAATTTTTCATAAAAATAAAAAAAAATAAAATATGTAAATCTAAAGTAAGATTCAGATTAGAAAGAGACGAAAAGGGGCATAACTTTTCAATTGAACTTCTTAATGGGAGAGACAAACAACAGAAGGCATTAATGGTCACTAATATTTTTACTTCGTTCAGTTGCCCAAGCAATATTATCTCTAAAAGAAGAGCAAAAAAACACATGGAAGATAGAGGGACGTGAGAGGAAGGGAGAGGAGCAACCCTTTGGTTCGTGGTCTGCAGTCTCTTTGCAGTGTCGTCCCCTCAAATTTTGTCAAAAAATCCCAAGCAATTGTATGTTGTTGTTCACTTACACAGGTTAGAAGATGTGCTTCATTATCGCAAAAATGACCAATTTTGTCTGAAATACAAAATTAATACAATAAAGACAGACTTGTAGAAGGTGTTGGATCTGTGACTTTCTCTCTATATCTAAGAGAATCTATGGGTTTTTGGAAAAATCTAAGGTGATAGAAGTGTTTAGTGAATAAAAAAGAATTTTTTGCTGCCAACAAGTGTTTATTGATGGAGGTAGTTGCACTAATGTTGCTAGCACTTATTTGGTTGACAAATTGAGTTTGCCCACTACAAAACATCCCAAACCCTACAAACTTCAATGGCTCAATGATAGGATGATATATTGTGAATTTTATATGTGCTAATATATTTACTTTATTGATGTTTTATGCCTAAAAGAGCTTATTAATGTTTATTATACGTTTTAGGTATTAAATATCAAAGTTGGAATAAAAAGGAGCTAAGAAGAGCAAAGTGCAGTATTTTCCGTCCAGTTCAATAGATTGATGAATTTGATCAATTTAACGACTTGATCTCAAGAAGTGGCCTTCATAGAAGCTGTAGAGGACTTCTCAAGGTTTATGGAATGTACAAGATTGCAGATATCGAAGTTCGTTTTATTGGTCAAACTTCTGGACGAAATCAGTATGAAATTCTGGGCAGAAAAACGAGATTGAGAAAAAATCCCAACTAAGCAAGTTCAAGACAAGATTTTGTTGAGACAAGATAATTTCTTAATTTTATTATGTCTTAGATCTGTACTTAATTAATAAAAATAAGCCTTAGGAATTTTACTTAGAAAATAATTGTAAAAAGATGATGAGATAAATGTAAGAGTTTGACTTGTCAAATTACTTTGTTTCCTAAGTAAACTTTTATCTGAATCCCACATTGCTTAGGAAAGTCTTTTAAACTCTTCCTTAGGCCTATATAAAGAGCATAAGGCTCTCATAAACAACATCCCTCACATCCCTCTTCCCTCTTTTAGTCTTGTAGGGTTTTCTTTAGGGTTTTTAATAAAATTTTATTTTTTCTTTATTTTTAATTAGTTGCTGATTTCTTATTATTGTTTTATAAAATTATTTTCTTTTTATTTTTTTATTCTTAACGATTTATTTCTTTTTATATTTTTTAGACTTTACGATTCTTGTTTTGTTTTAATTACTGTTTGTTTGAATCTTATTAAATCATAATATTGATTATAGATTTCTTGTTTGATATTATTAAAGATTGATAGTTTAATTGTTTATTGCATGATAATTGTCTCCTTTATAATATTAAACTTGAATTTTATGATCTTGAATATGTCTAGTGAGTAGTTTTCTTATTCAATTATGAGGTAAATTGATTTTTCTTGGGAAAAGCATGTTATGAGATTCTTGAACCTATTATATAATTGTTGATTAAATATTCAAGATTCTTTGAGCATATTATAATGATTGTTTGTTTGATTAGATAGGGTGCACACTATTTAGTTCAATTAAATAATCTACCGTCAGATGAAAAACATAAGTCCGTAATTGCTTGTGGAGTTAATAACTAGGGATTGAGGAGAATTAAGGTTTAGATTAAATGAACCTAGCCTATGTGTTTGTTATCTAATGTCAACCCATATCTTTCTTGTTGTTAATGCTGTTACAACTTATATCTAGAGAGCTTGTTCTAGGTAGGTTAAGTAGTTAGAGATTAGTTAAAGAGCTTGTTTTAACTAACGACTCAGTAAGGAAAAATGGTGTAATAGAGTTTGTAGTTATGCTACGGTTGACTATTTAATTGACAGTAATATCCTGTAATCAATGATCAACATCAAAATCCAAGAATGATTAATTGCCTCGTTACTGAAGCTTTTTGCTATTTGTTTTTTATATTTAATAATTCTTGTTTTCTCTATTTTAGGCATAGCTTACAAAACCCCAAAATTTTCTAAAGCCCTAAAATTTCTTCTTCTTCCATAAACCCTAAAATTATATTTTTAATTTAATAATTAAATTAAATAATTCAGTCTCTGTAGGTTCGACCCTTGCTTCGCTATCTACATAGTAGAGTTAGGAAGTTTTATTTTTGGTGACTAACGACACTCATCACTCAATAATTGTGGAGAAGTAAATGTGACAAAAGCAAGTATTGGTGATAGAATGATATTTTATTAATTTTATATGTGCTAATATATTTTCTATATTGATGTTTTATGCCTAAAATAAATTACTAAAGTTTATTTTATGTTTTAGGTATTAAATATCAAAAGTTGGAATAAAAAGGAGCTAAAAAGAGTAAAGTGCAGATTTTTCTGTCCAACTTGAAAGATTGACATTTTTGACCAACTTAATGATCTGATCTCAAGAAGTATCATTCATGAAAGTTGTAGAAGACTTCTCAAGGTTTCCGGAATGTACAAGATCGTGAAAATCAAAGTTAGTTTGATGGGTCAAACATCTGGACAAAATCAGTACGAAATTCTGGATAGAAAATCGAGATTGAGATGAAATTCCAACAAAGCAAGGTCAAGACAAGATTTAGTTGAGACAAGATAATTTCTTAATTTTATTATGTCTTAGATATATAATTAATTAATAAAAATAGGCCTTAGGAATTTTACTTGGAAAATAATTGTAAAAAAATGATGAGATAAAGGTAAGAATTTGACTAGTCAAATTACTTATTTCCCAAGTAAACTCTTGTATGAATCTCACATTGCTTAGGAAAGTCTTTTAAACTCTTCCTTAGGCCTATATAAATAGCACAAGGCTCTTATAAATCACATCCCTCACATCTCACTCATCCCTCTTCCCTCTTTTAGTCTTGTAGGATTTTCTTTAGGGTTTTTAATAAAATTTTATTTTTAATTAGTTGCTGATTTCTATATTATTGTTTTATAAAATTACTTTCTTCTTATTTTTTATTATTTTTTCTCAACGATTTCTTTCTTGGATATTTTTTAGACTTTGCAATTTTATCTTATTGTTTAATTATTGTTTGTTTGAATTTTATTAGATGATAATCTTGATTATAGATTTCTTGTTTGATATTATTAAAGATTGATAGTTTAATTGTTTATTGCATGATAATTGTCTTCTTTATAATATTAAACTTAAATTTTATTATCTTGAATATGTCTAGTGAGTAGGTTTCTTGTTCATTTATGAGGTAAATTGATTATTCTTGGAAAAAGCATGTTGTGAGATTCTTGAACCTATTATATAATTGTTGATTAAATATCCAAGATTCTCTGAGCATATTATAATGATTGTTTGTTTAATTAGATAGGGTGCACACTATTTAGTTAAATTAAATAATCTACCACTAGATTAAAAACATAGGTCCATAATTGCTTATTGAGTTAATCACTAGGGATGGAGGAGAATTAAGGTTTAGATTAAATGAACCGAGCTTATGTGTTTGTTATCTAATGTCAACACATATCTTTCTTGTTGTTAATGCTGCTACAACTTAATCTAGAGAGCTTGTTCTAGGTAGGTTAAGTAGTTAGAGATTAGTTAAAGAGATTGTTTTAACTAACGACTCAGTAAGGAAAGATGGTATAACAGAGTTTGTTGTTATGCTACGGTTGACTATTTAATTGACAGTAATATTCTGTAATCAATGATCAACATCAAAATCCAAGAATAATTAATTGCCTCGTAATTGAAGCTTTTTAATTATTGTTTTTGATATTTAATAATCATTGTTTTCTCTATTTTAGGCATAGCTTACAAAACTCCAAAATCCCAAAATATCTTCTTTCCCTAAACCCTAAAATTAGATTTTTAATTTAATAATTAACTTAAATAATTCAGTCTCTGTGAGTTTGACCCTTGCTTCGCTGTCTACATAGTAGAGTTAGGAAAATTTATTTTTGGTAACTGACGACACTCATCAAATTTTGGCACCGTTGCCGGGGATTGAATTTAACTTAAAGTCTGATTTTTTTCTTTTCCATTTCAGGGATTGCATGTCTGACAAGGACTCTAGTCACAAATTGCAAAAGATTCGGGACTACATATAAGCAACTCAAAGCACAGTGCTACGAACACCACATTGACAACCACCACTAACCACCACTACGATCCACCTCCCACTAAGCCCACATTCAACCCTACTTTTGAGTTCTCTACTGATTCAGAAGAGGAAGCTGTGGCTCAAAATGCGAACAGGACTCTAAAAAAGTTAGTGGCTCCCACTATGGGCCAACAGCCCCTTTGCATTACTTACCCTACTTTAGATGTTGCTTTTGAATTAAAATCTGGTTTGATACATCTCTTACCAACATTTCATGGTCTTGCAGGTGAAGATCCACACAAACATCTAAAGGAATTCCATATGGTTTGCTCAACCATGAAGCCTGCTGGGATTAGTGAAGAGCAAATCAAGCTGAGGGCATTTCCATTCTCTCTGGCAGATGCAGCCCAGGATTGGCTTTACTATTTACCTTTTGGGACCATTAACACCTAGGATAAGATGAGAAAACTCTTCTTGGAAAGGTATTTTCCTACTTCTAGGCAGCCAACATCCGCAAAGAAATTTGTGGAATTAGGCAATATATTGGTCAGTCACTCTATGAATATTGGGAAAGATTTAAACGATTATGTTCTAGTTGTCCACATCCCCAAATTCACGAGCAACTATTGATCCAATATTTCTATAAGGGACTGTTACCCCATGATAAAAGTATGATAGATTCAACTAGTGGAGGAGCTTTAGTGGATAAGACTCCTCAAGAAGCTCAAAACTTGATAGCCAACATGGCTGCTAATTCTCAACAATTTAACACAAGGAGAGATCCACCACCATCACCTAAGCAAGCACACATGGTAAGTATTTCTTCCTTGGAAAAACAAATTGCTAATCTAACATCTCTTGTGCAACAATTAGCTATAGGTAACATACAACAAGCCAAGGCTTGTGGAGTTTGCTCCAACATAGGACACCCTACTGATAAGTGTCCAACCTTACAAGAAGATTCCATGGAGCAAGCTAATGTTGTAGGAGGATTCCTAGGGCCTTCCTAAGGTAAGTATGACCCTTACTCCAATACTTACAACCCTGGTTGGAGGGACCACCCAAATTTGCAATATGGAAATAGGTCTGCACCATATGTCACACCACACAATAGACCAAATAATTTTCAAGTCCCCAAACCTACATACCAAGAAAGGCACCACCCCAAACACAACACCAAAGTGGAACCATGTCTCTTGAAAAAATTGTAAAGAATCTTGTTGCCTCTACTTTACAAAATCAACAAGAGAACAATCAAAGATTTCCACATCTTGAGCACCAAATGAGTCAAATGGCTACTGCCATAAGCAAACTTGAAGCCCAATGGTCAAACAAGTTGCCTTCTCAACCTATGGTGAATCCAAGGGAGAATGTGAGTGCCATCTTTTGAAGGAGTGGGAAGAAATTGGACCCATATGAAGAGGTCAACATTAAGGCTCCACCACATAAAAATGTTGTCAATCTCCCCCCTCTTTATAGAGATTTTGACAAGGTAAGTGAAAAATGTGTCCCTTTTAATGTTGGTACTTACCCTCCTCCTTGTCCTAGTAGGTTGGCAAAACCAAAGAAAGAAGAGCGTGTTGACACTATTATAGAAGAAAAAGGAGAAGTTGACAACAATGCTTCAAAGTCTACGTAAGTGATAAAAGAGTTCCATTTAATACTGGTACTTGCCCTCTTGCTTTTCTTACTAGGTTTGCAAAAACAAAGAAAGAAGAATAAGACAAAGAGATCTTGGAGACCTTTAGGAAAGTGGAGGTGAACATTCCTCTTCTTGATGCTATCAAGCAAGTGCCCAGGTACGTAAAATTTTTAAAAGAATTGTGCACTAACAAGAAGAAATTAAAAGGTGATGAAAAAGTAGTTATGGGGGAGAATGTGTCTACAATCAACCAAAAGAAACTTCCCGCAAAGTGTGGAGATCCTGGCATGTTTAATATTCCTTGTAAGATAGGTAACACCATAATTGATAAGTCCATGATAGATTTAGGAGCTTCTATAAATGTCATGCCTTTGTCAATTTATAAATCTTTAAATCTTAGACCTTTGAAAGAGATTGGTGTTATTATACAATTGGCTGGTAGAACTAATGCCTATCTTGAAGGGATATTAGAGGATGTTCTTGTGCAAGTTGATAAATTAGTCTTCCTAGCAGACGTCTATTTTCTTGATGTGGAGGATGATAATTCTCCTTTTCTAACATCAATGCTACTAGGGAGACCATTCTTGAAGACATCCAAAGCCAAAATAGATGTGGACAAGGAAACACTCACCACGAAGTTTGATGATAGCATAGTGGAGTTCAACATCTTTGGAGAAGTAATCATAAGTCAGAGCCAAAAGAAATCAAAGAAAAGGTTTGCGTTAGGGATTAGATGATGGAAGGTGGAGCAGTCGAGCTAACGACATTAAACAAAAGCGCTACTTGGGAGGCAACCCAAGGATGTAAAAAGAGGGAGTATTCCTTTCCTTAGTTGTATTACCATTTAATTTTTGAGTCTTTATTGTTCTTCTTTGCATGCTAGACTTACTTTAAGGACAAAGTAAGATTTAAATGTGGGGAGGAATATCGGTTTATAAGTCTAGAGTTTTTTTTTAGGAAGTGGAAATTCTTTTTTTTTTTTAAAAAGGTCAAATTTTTAAAAGTTTTAAAAGATCATGGTATGTTTTCTTTCTTTTAAGGATTGATTCTAAACTAAAACAAAGTTTTATAAGAAAGTCAAAAGTATTTTGATTGTTATTATTGTTAAAGTGAATACTTTCTACAGAATTTATGTGAGTTCATGATTAAATATGATTGTTCGTATGATATTGATAATGTGATTAGTTCATTGAAGTTGATATAAGCAAAGGATAAATAGACAAGAACAAAAGAAATAAAAAAAATGAACATAAAAATAAAAGAAAAAGAAAAAAATTGAGGTTGAAAGCTTTCAATTCTACTCCAATGTTTTGAGTTGCTTGATCTTGTTGATTAAATTCTTGAAGTGACTTGAAACATGAGTATGCAAAGCACTCTAAAAGAGAGCTTACTTGTTGAGTAACCGGGTGTTCGTATCACCAATATTAATATTCACGTAAAAAGGCAAGTAAGTACATAGGGAAACCATTGTTGAGACCTTAAAAGAAAAGGAAAAAAAAAGAAGGAAGAAAAAAGAAAAGAAAAGAAAAAAAGTTCTTGATCTATTGACTTTGTTTGTAGTAATGTAAAGTGGATAATTGTAAAGTTGATATTATATGTTTTAGTTGTGTTGGTTGTGAATTTTGCATGAATTTATTTAGAAGTATATATGAATATGAGAAGTAATGATTAGAATATGATTGACTTGATTATTTGACTCTTGTTGAAGTTATGAGTTAAGAACTGAAATAAAAAAAGTTATGAGTTAAGAATTGAAAAATTCGAAAATATGTCTATGATCTTAAATCTTGTTTTGAGTTGTAATTTTTAAATTTTTGAGTCTTATTTTGATTTTTAGGATTGAATCTTAAGTAAAAGACTTTGTGGGTATATCTTCTGAACGCACTCACGAGACACAACTCATCCACTAGGGATGACCTAGGGGTTTAAAGGCTTGTTGCATACGCTAAATGCAATCGTGATTCCTACGAAAGTGAGTTACGATTTAGGATTTTGGGATTTAGAATTAGGAGTTAGTTTAGGTTTTGCTCGAGAACAAGCAAAAAGCTAAGTGTGGGAGAATTTGATAGAATGATATTTTATTAATTTATATGTGCTAATAGATTTTCTATATTGATGTTTTATGCCTAAAATAGCTTAATAATGTTTATTTTATGTTTTAGGTATCAAAGTTGGAATAAAAAGGAGCTAAAAAGAGCAAAGTGCAGATTTTTCTGTCCAGCTTAAAAGATTGACATTTTTGACCAACTTCAAGATCTGATCTCAAAGTATGGCCTTCATGGAAGTTGTAGAGGACTTCTCAAGGTTTTTGGAATGTATAAGATCGTGAAAATCGGATTTCGTTTGGCGGGTCAAACATCTGGACAAAATCGGTACGAAATTCTGGGCAGAAAAATGATATTGAGAAGAAATTCCAACAAAGCAAGTTCAAGACAAGATTTTGTTGAGACAAGATAATTTCTTAATTTTATTATGTCTTAGATATTTAATTAATTAATAAAAATAAGCCTTAGGAATTTTACTTAGAAAATAATTGTAAACATATGATGAGATAAAGGTAAGAGTTTGACTAGTCAAATTACTTGTTTCCTAAGTAAACTCTTATTTGAATCCCACATTGCTTAGAAAAGTCTTTTAAACTCCTCAGGCCTACATAAAGAGCACAAGGCTCTCATAAATCACATCCCTCACATCTCTCTCATCCCTCTTCCCTCTTTAGTCTTGTAGGACTTTCTTTAGAGTTTTTAATAAAATTTTATTTTTAATTAGTTGCTGATTTCTATATTATTGTTTATAAAATTATTTTCTTCTTATTTTTATTATTTTTTTCTCAACGATTTCTTTCTTAGATATTTTTTAGACTTTGCAATTTCTTATCTTATTTTTAATTGTTGTTTGTTTGAATCTTATTAGATCATAATCTTGATTATAGATTTCTTGTTTGATATTATTAAAGATTGATAGTTTAATTGTTTATTGCATGATAATTGTCTTCTTTATAATATTAAACTTAAATTTTATTATCTTGAATATGTCTAGTGAGTAGGTTTCTTGTTCAGTTATGAATTGGTGCCATTTTCCTTTGGAAGGTGTAATGATAAAGTGTTGTGTGATGTTGTGCCTATGCATGCTGGCCATTTGCTTTTGGGAAGACCATGGCAATTTGATAGACGTGTCATACATGATGGATTGACAAACCGTTATTCATTTATCATGGATGGTAAGAAATTCACACTTGTACTCTTGAGTCCTAAAGAGATTTATAAGGACCAATTAAGGTTGAAAGAGCAAAATGATTCACAACAAATGTCAAAGAATCTAGATAAGGGCAAAGAAATTGCGAAGAAAGTAAGAAAGGACATTAGCTTTTATGCAAAGGAAAGTGATGTCAAGGCTACTTTTCTAACTAAGTGCCCAATCCTTATGTTTTTATATAAAGAAACTTATTTTAGGTCTAATGATCTTAATGCTTCTTTGCCTATTGATGTTGTGTCTCTTTTGAAAGATATATTCCCTGAGGAGATTCCAAATGGCTTGCCACCTATTAGGGGAACATCAAATAGACCTTGTTCCTAGAGCTGCCATTCCCGACCGACCCGCCTGTAGGAGTAATCTCGAGGAGACAAAGGAGCTTCAAAGGCAAGTTGAAGAGCTCATGAAGAAAGGGTATGTCAGAGATGAAGGAAACCGAAACAAACATGCAGCGGAATTTAAATCATTCGGCCTCCACCAGGATCGATTCGGAGAGTTACCTGATTAGGGTTTCGAGATTTTACCTAACGTTTTCTCTGATTTCTGTCGTTGGTCGAGTCACAAGCAACAACGTTTCGTTCCTGCCTCTATGGTATCCACACGAACGGATCTCACGACTCTTGAACGTCTCATGATCAGAAGCCTTTTTTATTCTTATAATCGATTTGCTAGCTTCGATTAAAAGAATAATTTTTTGTTCTGTTTTTTTCTTTCTATCCAGATTTGTTTTAGAAAACATCCTTTTATAGGCAGTAAATATCCTTAATCTAATTCAGAATAGGATTAGATATATCCTTAATCCAATTCAGAATAGGATTAATTAAGCTCCTCATTGATCCGTTCTAAGTGTGCGACCCAATAGGTTCTCAAAACAATGGCAATGACAAAATTGTCATAGGCAATGAGCGGTATCTAGCAACACATCATTGCTACCCATGTAACGAGAATGTCAATGACTCGACATAACCTTACTCATGATAGATGTTACCGTGTAGTCTAATCCCTTTATCCTTTGATGTCTTGATTAGACACAAGTCATGGAATGTGTCACACTTGTATAGTCTAATCAGCGTTTCTTGATTCCTGAGTAGACTAATTAAACAAATAAAATCAATATCTCATATTGACTTATTCGAGCACGGCCATGCATTTCTTAGTCTCACTCTATCAAAGGGCCCAAGACATCACTCTTGTTATATAAGAGGGATAAATCCTATCTTGATCACTTAACATCCCTCTACATAGATCAAGGCATACCCAATTACTACCTTTATAGTCCATCCTGTTACGAATGACATCAAGCAGCATTAAAGTGTGCAATTCTCTATATTGGGATCTCTGATGATCTCAAGTCAAAGGATCACATACACCATCATCACTATGAGAATCGCTTATGACACTCATATAACAATCCATATAGCGTTCTCATGAAAGGTCGATCCAATACATAGTTCTCTAACATGTACCTATGTGATGACTTGATATCCTATATCCATGACAATGGTCATCAGTCAACCACATACTAGTCTTATCGTATCATTGTTATCCTTGTTCACAATAATACTTGACTAGGGATATTTTAAGAATAGTGTGTTATTACTATTCTAAGGACATTATCATATAAGATTACATTACGCAGTTATAAGACAAATATAATAATGAACTATAAATAAAATGTCATGATACATAAAAATGCCAAAGTCAATCATCTAATGAATGGTTCTAAGGGCATAATCCAACAAGAGAGAGCATGAGTCCATGTGTTGTTCCTATGTTACTTGTCCTAAGAAGGATGGGATGTGGAGGATGTGTGTTGATTGTCGTGCCATCAACAAAATCACTATAAAGTATCGCTGTCCCATTCCTAGATTAGATGATATGCTTGATGAGTTACATGGTTCTTGCATCTTTTTCAAAATTGATTTAAAAGTGGTTATCATCAAATTCACATGAGAGAAGGTGATGAGTTGAAAACTGCTTTTAAGACTAAGCATGGTTTGTATGAATGGTTAGTTATGCCTTTTGGATTAACTAATGCACCTAGCACTTTTATGAGATTAATGAACCATGTCTTGCGTGCTTTCATTAGAAAATTTGTAGTTGTCTATTTTGATGATATCTTGATCTATAGTAGAAGTTTGCATGAACATATTAAACATTTGAAGAATGTGCTTAATGTCTTGAGAAAGGAAAAGTTGTATGCTAACCTTAAAAAATTTCTTTTTGCACTGATAAGATTATATTTCTTGGATATGTAGTTTCTTCTAAGGGTATAGCAGTAGATGATGAAAAGATTAAGGCAATTAAAGATTGCCCTATACCTAAAAATATCTTTGAGGTGCACAGTTTTCATGGATTAGCTAGTTTCTACCGTAAGTTTGTTAAAGACTTTAGCACTATAGCTGCACCTTTGACTGAAGTTGTTAAAAAGAATGTTGGATTTAAATGGGGTCCTGAGCAAGATCATGCTTTTAACTTGCTTAAAGAGAAGCTTTGTTCTGCACCTTTATTGTCCTTACCTGACTTTATTAAAACTTTTGAGATTGAGTGTGATGCTTCAAGTATAGGTATTGGAGCTATTTTAATGCAGGAAAAATGCCATATTGCTTTCTTCAGTGAGAAGTTAAGTGGACCTTCCTTAAGTATCCCACGTATGATAAAGAGATATATGCATTAGTGAGGGCTTTGGAAACATGGCAACATTATTTATAGCTCAAGGAATTTGTCATCCACACTGATCGTGAGTCCTTGAAGCACTTGAAAGGACAAAGCAAGTTGAACAAGCGTCATGCCAAGTGGATGGAGTTCATTGAGACATTCTCATATGTGATCAAATATAAACAAGGTAAGGAAAATGTTGTGGCTGATGCATTGTCTTGAACGTATACTCTAATCACTACTCTTAAATCAAAACTATTTGGATTTGAGTATATTAAAGACTTGTATGCTATTGATGAGGGTTTTGAAAATGTGTTCAATGCATGTGAGAAAACTGGTTTTGAAAAGTTTTATAGGCATGATGGATTCTTATTGAGAGAAAATAGATTATGTGTGCCTAGGAGTTCTTTGAGAGAATTATTAGTTAGAGAGGTCCGTAGTGGTGGATTAATTTGACATTTTAGAGTAAAGAAAACTTTAGACATATTGCATGATCACTTATTTTAGCCTAACATGAAAAGAGATGTTGAAAAGTTGTGTGAAAGATGTGTCACTTGTAAACAAGCTAAGTCTAAAATTATGAATCATGGTCTTTATACTCCTTTTCCTATCCCTACTACTCCTTGGACTGACATTTCTATGGACTTTGTATTGGGTTTACCAAGAACAAAGAGAGGTAGAGATTCTGTTTTCGTTGTTGTTGACAGGTTCTCTAAGATGGCTCACTTCATTGCTTCTCATAAGACTAATGATGCAAGCAATATTGCAGATTATTCTTCAAAGAAATTGTTCGTCTACATGGTGTTCCGAGGACCATTGTTTCTGACCATGATGTGAAGTTCCTTAGCTACTTTTGGAAAACATTGTGTGGAAAGTTGGGAACAAAGTTGTTGTTTTCAACTACTTGTCATCCACAAACCGATGGTCAAACTGAAGTAGTCAATCGTACTTTGTCTACTTTGTTGAGGTCCATTATTCAAAAGAACTTGAAGAATTGAGAAGATTGTTTGCCTCATGTGGAGTTTGCTTAAAATAGAAGTGTGCATTTTGATAGGGTGATATTTTAGTAATTTTATATGTGCTAATATATTCTCTATATTGATGTTTTATGCCTAAAATAGCTTACTAATTGTTTATTATATGTTTTAGGTATTAAATATCAAAGTTGGAATAAAAAGGAGCTAAAAAGAGCAAAGTGCAAATTTTTCTATCCAGCTTGAAAGATTGATGAATTTGACCAACTTAACGATCTGATCTCAAGAAATGGCCTTTCGTAGAGGACTTCTCAAGGTTTCTGAAATGTACAAGATCATGAAAATCAGAGTTCGTTTGCTGGGTCAAACATCTGGACAAAATCAGTTCGAAATTCTGGGCAGAAATAACGAGATTGAGAAGAAATTCCAACAAAGCAAGTTCAAGACAAGATTTTGTTGGGACAAGATAATTTCTTAATTTTATTATGTCTTTAATCTGTAATTAATTAATAAAAATAGGCCTTAGGAATTTTATTTAGAAAATAATTGTAAAAAGATGATGAGATAAATATAAGAGTTTGACTAGTTAAATTACTTATTCCCCAAGTAAACTCTTATCTAAATCCCACATTGCTTAGAAAAGTCTTTTAAACTCTTCTTTCCGCTAATATAAAGAGCACAAGGCTCTCATAAACAGTATCCCTCATATCCGTCTTCTCTCTTTTAGTCTTGTAGGATTTTCTTTAGAATTTTTAATAAAAATTTTATTTTTCTTTATTTTTAATTAATTACTGATTTCTATATTAAGTTTGGCAAAAATATTTTTCTTTTCTTTCTTATACTTGCTAATTTCTTATTATTGTTTTATAAAATTATTTTCTTTTTATTTTTTTCTCAACGATTACTTTCTTGGATATTTTTTAGATTTTGCGATTTCTTTTTTTGTTTTTAATTATTGTTTGTTAGAATCACATTAGATCATAATATTGATTACAGATTTCTTGTTTGATATTATTAAAGATTGATAGTTTAGTTGTTTATTGCATGATAATTTTCTTCTTTTGTGAAAGCCACAAATTTCGTACCAATTCTGTGAATAAATGAAAGACGTTGTATAAGCTAAGTACTGAGAATGAAGTTACAAGTTCAGTAAATTTAGCACTAAGTGTTTCGTACACCTATATAATTAGAAATGGTACGAATAGGTTCAAGAGACGTATATAGGTATTAATTCCATAAGGAAAATATACAAGTGTCAAGCATTGTAATGTGAAATAGATATTTAAAATAAAGGAAAAAAATATAATATGTAATTATATATTACTATTATATACAATTATATACTTTAGAAATGAAAATATATATATATGTGGATATATATATATATATTATATTTAACATTGGGAAAAATATGTACATATACATATTATACGTAAGGAATATAACAAAATAAATATATTAATTATATATATAAATATATATTAGTTATGTAAATATATTCATAGATTATGTAAATATGGATAATAGAGATAAAAATAAATAAATATACTTAGTGGAGTTTGATGGGACTTTCCCTCACCAAACTCCACTAAGCAAACAATATTGTCATCATTATTGGTGGCTTATGAGAGAAGAATTGAAAAGAAATTGAAAATGAAAAGGGAAAGGAGAAAGAGAAATACGGGGGAGAACTAAAAGGAAAAAACGGAAGCAAATCGGGAAGAAAAGAAAGGTGAAGCCGAAGGGAAAGAAGAGGAGAAAGAAGAGAAAAGAAAGTGTAGCTGCTGCCTCACCATCCTGAGCAGTAGGGGGCGGAAACAGAAGAGGAAAGGTACGAGCTGGAAGTGGCGTTGTGACATCCTCGTCACTACCCAAATATCAACTAACTTCTTCCTTTCACATGCCGTTTAGCTAGACTTGTTCGTCAATGTCATCCTTTCTTTCATCTTATACTTCATGCTATCAAATTTGCATGAATAAAAATTTCTTATATGTATATACACATCCGTCACATACATCAGGATCTCACATAACTTACATATCCTATATCCCCAAACTTCCTAATATACATTAATGTAATGTTGTATTGTACAATAGTCTGGAGCACATAATACATAAGTATACCTTCAATAGTTATTGGGAAGCGTCTCTCGAAGGAACACTATAAGGTCTCAAAAGCAAGCTCCTCTATTTGGAGCAGAATTCACTTCAGGTAATCTGTATGAAAAATGCTTGTAAAAGGGTGAGTTTACGCTCAGTAAGAAATAAATGTAAAAGAGCGTACTATGCCACTATATGCAGTTTTTCCTACTAGGCTCTATATCATGTCAAACCATTATAAAGCATATATCATATAATTTCTTCAAATATCATATACACATATTATCAAATAAGTCAAATGCTTTCAATTTCCTTTAATTCACTTGAAATCACATGTACAAATACAATTAACTTCAATTTCAAATAACTTCAAATACTTTCACATACTTTCATATGAAGTCACTTGCAAATATTTAAATAACTCAAATATATTCATATACTTCAAATACTTTCATATGTATCAATTCACTTGAAATCGAATATATAAATAATCTTCAAATACTTGTGGAGACGGTTGACACCTAATAAAATCATGCACCAAGTAATTCCCATAAGGGATATTAAATAAGTGGCGTACCCACGCATGGGCCAGGGATCCTCCCTAAGCCAAAACACATAAGAAACATATGGCCATTGTCTATAAACCACAGTGAACACTAGTCAGGTGACATTTGTGGCAACTGAGGCCTGACTTATAGTTCCTCAACCGAAATACAAATAACACATAATATTGGGAACTTGATCAGAGTCCCTCCAACAAATATTGATAGTGCATGATCATTAAGTGGTTCATAGTCTCAAAATATTGGGTAGCAAAACTACTTCTTAGAAAACCACTGATATTCATAAACCTTCTTATATACTTTAATGATAATCCAAATACATTTATATAAATAAGTTTAAAATCATTATTTTCAAAGGGGGCAGTTGACTGCTCATTTAGGGCAGTCGACTGCTATAGCATATAAAAATTTAATAAATTTATTTTCTTTTTCAATTTAAAATATTTAAAATTTCAGATGCAAGTAGGGCAGTCGACTGGTCCGTAAACAAAATGTTTTCCAAGAAAATGCGGTCGACTGGCTCATTCACAGTCGACTGGTGCGCAAATAGAATACTTATGGAAAAATGGCAGTCGATTGCTATATAGGGCAGTCGGCTGTTTTAAGTTGGTTTTGAAAAAAGTTACGTCACGACTGTATCTGAGCAGTCGGCTGCTATTTAGGGCAGTCGGCTGCACCGAGCTAATTCGTACTGGGAGAAAAATCGAGATTTTAACCTTTTTGCACTTAAAACATCTTTTATTTCAAACCAAATATGCAACCAAAACGAACATAGTCTCCCTACGTCCATTACACATATTCCTTACCTCGATTACTCCGAAACACGTAATCGCTTGGTGGCTCCAATTCCTTTCCTTTACTTCTTCAAAGCTGCAAACATCATCATTCAAACCTTAACTTTATTTCATTTTTATACCATAAATATTTTATACCAACACAATACAATTCCAATTGAATTTGAGTAAATTAATTTCTTCTTTTTTATTTTTCGAATTCTTTTTTTTGAATTCTTTTTTTTTTTTGCACAGAAAGGTGTGGCTAGGGCTAGGTGACTCAAAGAAAGAAACACAAAATAAAAAAATAAAAAAAATAATAAAAAAAATTAATAGAATGACAAAAAAAATGAAAAATGGCCTAAAACTATAAGAAAACGATGGAATTTGGCCAAGATAGGGTGGGCCACGGGTTCGTTTTCTTTCGTCGTTTTCTTTAAAACGGGTACTCACACGCCTCCTAACTCAACCAAATTTTCCTGTTTGAACAGTACCGCAAGAAATTTTTTTTTTCGATTTCTGTTTTTTTTTTGAATTCTTCTTCTTTTCTTTTTTTTCTTTCTCTTTTTTTTTACTCTGAGTGTTGCGGTTTCCTTGAAGAGAGTAGGGTGCGACTAGCGTTGAATTAAGTGGCAGCTAGGGTTATGAAATAAGTGGCGGCTAGCGTTTTAGGGTTAAGAAATAAGTGGCGGCTAGGGTTTAGGGTTATGAAACAAGTGGCGATTAGGTTTTTTTAGGGTTATGAAATAAGTGGCGGCTAGGGTTTAGGGTTTTGAAATAAGTGGTAGCTAGGGTTTAGGGTTATGAAATAAGTGGCGGCTGGGAACACACAAACAAACCAGAAAGTGGAACGAACAAAAGAAAAAAAAATTGAAACAAAAAACCAAAAAATCGAAAAGTGAGTGACGCACAAACAAACCAGAAAATCGAAACTTGAGCTCTGAATACCAATTGATGCGCACGGACAAGAGGAAACGTAGATTGGAGTTTGAAGGAGGTGAAACGCAACAGGACAGAAACGAAGTTGATGAATGACAACGTCTGAAAACCTAGACTCGAAGCCTAAAGAGACTCGAACCCAAAGTATTGGACCTTGACCTTACGAATAAGAATTCGAGAACCTAAGGTATAGCAATGATGGATGGTGAAAAAGGAGGCGCCACAAGGAAGAAGACCTTGATAAGCCTAGTAGAGAGGGAACCCAAGAGAAAGGCACACTCAAATTCTGAAAATTCAATTTACTAATCTGATCATCAATAGCGTTTACAAGGTATTTATAATAATACCTAGCACTTAAGCCCATAAACAATTGGGCTGGAATTAACACCAACAGAAAATAAGACTAAACCCAAATTCAAGCCTAAACCTAGTTACATAAAATAAATAGTCCAAGACACAACAAGACTCAAACGTGGGCTATCCAAACACTTAGCCCATCTTATTGTTAAGCTAAAATAAGACAGTAAACCATGCTAATGTCGTTTGGGCTTCCAAGCAAGTATAGATGTCTTGGGACTCTTCATGGAAGCTTCCTTGACACTTCAATGATGCCAGAGCTTGTTGCATTAATGAGGCCAGGGCTTGTTGCGTCTTCTTAGCTCGAGCTCGGGTAATTGGACCTCCTTGGATGACCAATGGATCCTTAGCATCATGAACATCACGAGCAAGTGGATCTCCATCACTTCACAAGTATAAGAAAATTACATGAAATTAGGGGATTTCACATTCTCCCCACCTTAGAGAATTTGGTCCTCCAAATTCAAATCAAGTTATGTATTAAACAGTTTCAGATACTTCTCTTTCATTAAGCTCTCTAGCTCCTATGTAGCTTCTTCCATAGTGTGATACTGCCAGAGAACTTTAACTAAATGAATCATCTTAGACTTCAACACCTTATCTTTTCTGTCCAAAATCTGAACCGGCTTCTCTACATAGCTCATGTCTTCCCAAATCTCCAATGGTTCATATTCAATGACATGAGATGGATCTAGATTATACTTTTGAAGCATAGATACATAAAAAAACATTGTGTACTCCTGATAGCTCTAGAGGTAATGCCAACCTATAGGCAACATCTCTAACTTGGTCCAAGACCTCAAAAGATCCAATGTAATAAGGATTAGCTTAGTTCTTTGGCCAAATCTCATAATTCCTTTGGATGGAGAAACTTTCACAAACACTGAATCCCCAACCAAAAATTCAAGTGGTCTCCGTCGAGCATCTGTATAACTCTTTTGTCGACTCTAAGTTGTCTTAAGTCTTTGACAAATTAACTTAACGTTATGTGATAATCGTAAATTTTTCAATTATTGGAAATTAATATTGAAGAAAATAGATAAGAGGAAATAAATAAATTAAAGTAAATAAATAAAATTTATTTACGAGATGGGAATATCGTTGAAATTCCCGAAATTGATGAAGTGAAGAAGTGGAGAAAATTAATTTGGAGAAAATTAAGGAAATTTAATTTGGATAAATGGAAATCCAAATTAAATAAAAAAATGAGAAAGAAAATATATATATATATTGTACATACAATATATATTGTATTATTTCATTATATAAATATATACATATAAATGTTATTCTATTTTAAAGTATATATGTATACATAATATATTATATATATATATTTGTAATATATATATACATATTTTTGTATATAATACATATATATAGTACTATACTATATATAAAATTATATATAGTATAATGTATATAGTATAAGATGTATATAATAAAATTAAAACAAAAAAAAAACAGAAGGGAATCGGGAAACCCGATTCCCTTCCCGAAACAGAGGTCGACGGCAGCAATAGTTGCCGCCGTCGGTGATGAGAAGAGAGAGGAAGGGAGGAGATGATGCCGGCGAAGTGAAGCGAGGAGGCCGGTGATGGAAAGATGAAGTGAAACGAACGGAAAAGGGGAGAAAACGACGAAAGCCGAGAAGAGGAGAAAACCAGATTTGGCGGTTGCCGGCCAAATCGGCCGCTGCCACCACAGCCAAAGCATCGGCGGAAGGAGAGGAAAGGGATGGAGCCCACCGGTGGGGCGAAGAACGGCGGAGGAGGGCCGGCAAAGAGGTGGAAGAGACCGGACCTAAATCGAGTCAGTTCGTCGCCGTGCCGCCGATCCAGGCTGAACGGAGACCACCAGCAGACTCGTCGTGCCGTCGGCCAGCTGAAGGGTGCCTGAACCGCCGAAGAACCGGGTTCCGACAAGGAACCGGTGAGGAGGACAGTGACTGGTCTGACGGGAAGGGAAAAAGAAGAGGAAAAAGGAAAAGAAAAAGAAAAGAAAAAGGAAAAAAAAGAAAAGAAAAGAAAAAGAAAAAGAAAGAGAAAGAGAAAGAAAAGAAAAGAAAAGAGAAAAAGGAAGAAAGAAAAGAGGAAAAGAAGAAAGAGAGAAATAGGAAAATTTTCGGGAACACGAGAATCTCGGGAATCGGTAAGAAATTCGAGAAATTATTAATGATAATTATGTAAATATATTATTTATTTAAATAATTTGAGAAAATTCTAAAATTTAGAATTTAAATTTCAGAAATTATTATCGGCGATCGAGATGAGGAATCGGAAAAGATGGAGTACGGGCGCGACGAACGAGGCAGTCACCGACCCGAAACAGGTAAGGGATGCATGTGCAGCACTGTAAGGATATTCAGTCTGCATGATTTTAATTATGAAATATTTTATGAAAATATTTATGAAAATATTGCGATAAATGATTGGTTGGAAAATTGTGGTGAAGTACCGGTTGAAATTATAAACTGTATTTTTCGTGCAGGAGGCTAGCCAATCGGCAACCGTTATACTGCCGAAAAATTATCGAAAATTATCCAATATTTCTAGAAAATTTCATAAAATCATAATAAATGATTTTATTTTACGAGAAATGATTTTCAATCACGAAAATCGAGAAAATGAGTATTTTCCATAAAAACATGAATAAAATGAGAGTGATTTTAAAATATTCATGTTTTCAAGAATGGTGATGATGAAATCACCGAAAAATCTCTTCGAGAATGGTGATAATGAAATCACCGAAAATTCTCTTGATATCTAAGTTACACATAATATGAGATGGAAAATGAAAGGAAATAAAGTGAATATTTTTATATATATTTCTTAAATATTCACTAAATGGTTTTATAACCTTTAGGGTTTTAAAATGATGAAATTATATATTTTTATAAATTTCATAAAGGTTTTCTGATGATGAAAAATACGGTTTTGAGACTAGATGGCATCCTATCATGCTGATATGTGATATGTGATATGTAACATGTGATATGTAATATGTGATATGTAGTCCCGGCCGACACCTGATCAATGATCCGCCGAGGACAATTATAGACTATGGCCATAGATCTGACATGATTATTCATACCCTTCGGGGTCTATAGCATGATACGAGTAACGACCCAGTGGACGGGCTGGGCGTGCCGCAGTCTCCATATATGATATGTTTTAAATGAAAATGTTTTACATGATATGTGATATGTGAAATGTAAATGTTTTACATGATATGTGATACGTGAAATGAAATGATTTATAGCATTTTTATAAATGCTAATTTGAGTACTGTTTTTAAGTACTATGAAATGATTTTCATATGATATGTGACACGAATATGTAATATGTTTTCAAAAGGAAAGAGGAGGAAAATAAATCTAATATTCTTATTTTAAATTTTAAATTGAATATTAGATTTAAATGATTTATATGTTATACGAAAAAGGTTTAATAGTTGATTTTGCTATTTAAAGTACTGTATTAATTATGGTTGTACAGTAAAACATGAAATGAGTTTTAAACGAGAATGATGAGAATTTAATTAATATTCTTTTTAAAGAAAATATGAATATTAGTTATTTTATTTAAATGCTTTATTTCATAAAAGCATTATTTGAAAAAGAATATGAAAATGTTACGGAATAAAGAGGAAAGGATTTAAATTTTAAAACAAGAAAGAATATTACTCTCTACAGTTGCTTCTAGGTTCCGAAACAAGATAGGTATTTCAAAATACCTACCTTACTCCATCCAGATCCCTAGTCGACTGTAGTATCCTTCCTACATGCGAGCCTAGAGCCCATAGGCAAAATGAAAAAGTTTTTCAGCATATAGATAGCTGAGTATCAAGTGAGGCATATAATTCCCTTACTGAGCCGTGGTTTGCTCACCCCTTAATTTTAACATTTCAGGTTTTCGAAGACCGAGAGTCTAGCAGTAAAAGGATTTTCGACTGCGCATTCGGGGACGATGTGACAGGTCGATTTAATTAATAAGGTATGATCATTTATTTTCTGTATTTAGACATATTCACAGTACTACTTTCTTATGAAGTAAGATAGGGGATGTAATTCGTATTATAATTTAATATGAAATTGTTTATATGTAAAGGAAAAGTAAAGTATCGCAGACAGCCCAACCATATAAGATGTATAGAATAAGGTGAAAAATAAGGTCACGGGCTGTGACAGATTTAATGGTATCAGAGCAGGGTTGGCCTGATGTCTATCGATACTTTGAAAAGGAAATGTGTCGAAAAAGATTAACATCCCCTATAGTACTGTGTAGTCTGAATACATAGAGAAAATAAATGATTAGAAATTTAATTAAGTATTTAGAAGGGAGTGAGCAATTATGGAATAAGGAATGCTAAAAAGGGAAAACGGCTCAGGAATGTTACCTGAAATGGTGATCTTATGATCTAAACGAAGGTCGGTTCGGTAAGGAACAGAAATGGACTCGGTGAGGGCCCCACCAGTACTTTTCTGTCCGGATCGAACTGAGATCTGTAAGTGATGATATAAAGGAGGGGAATGAAGTATCATCACTAATTAGACATTAAGATCACTGATTAAAGGTATTTTGAGGAGAGATAAAATTTTTGTACAAAAATGACCAAAATACCCCTACCTCCAAAATTTTGTCTGGAGTTAAAATAGATCACCAGAAGTTGAAATTGATCGATTTGACAGAGTAATTGATGATGTAAAGCTGCATTTCATGTAAAATAATTCAATTATAGATTCTATTGGATTTCTCTATCAAAATCGAAAAAGATCTTAAATTGCTGATATTGGTATGAGAAATGGGTACTATCAGCAAATAGATAATAAGATCACTGATTTAAATGTATATTGAGGAGAAAAAAAATATATGTAGAAATGACGGAAATGCCCCTATGTTGGGCGATGTGCTGAATGGTGATAAAACCAAGTCGATTTTGAATATATTGATAATAATGGAGTTATTGATGGCATAAATGACATAATATGAGTATAACGATCCCGATTATAAATTTTACTTACACTTAGATGATTGATGTGACTTGAATGGTTATAGGAAAGTCGCAGGATGAGCGACTCAGTTATTGATCTTTAAGTGTCGGAGTTAAAAGTTTATTAATGAGATGTTGATTATGGGATCGTTGGATATGATGAAAAGTAATATGATTGCTGGAGATGACGGAGAAAGAGATCAGTATAGATGATGAAAGCTATATCAGTACGATTAATTTTGGTTCTATACATTCCTACTATTTTGAGGTATCAAATAGATAATTATAGAACCGAAATATGTTGAAATATGTTTAACGAGATAATGTACTGTATGGAGTAAATGAATTGGAGAATATGCATAAGGACAGTAAGTGATGATAAGAGATGAGGAAGATAACAGCTAACCTGGATTATTAAATGAAAATGATTTAAAATGAATTTCAATAATAAATCGCTTAGCTGTGAAAGGTGTTAATCAAATAAGTACACTTAATACAGCATTGTAAATTAAGAGGATTGATATGTTGTGAAATATGAGTAAATAAGTAAATCAAGGCAGAGTTGATGTTAAAATGATTTGATTATTAAATGTCTCTGCCTTGAGGATGTACAGTGAAATGATGGGACACAAAGATGAATATCCAAAATGATGAGAGATGAATGATTAAAGAAAGCATTGGAGGAGATTCCTGATGAATTTTCAGAGTTATATAGATTGGAGAAATCGAACTAACGTTGACTCGATTTTAAATATGAAATTTATTCTTAAGCTTATATTGGAGAATATAGAAGAATCCGAAAAGCTTAAGAAATAACTCTGAAAAATTTGTGGATAATGAAATTCACTTTTTTTTTGGTCGAAACCCCCCGGTATTCACCTTCGGTGCCTATTCCGGAATCGGGAGAAGCAGAGCATGGTTAGGCTTGTCCCCCTCCCAACACTGGCACTCCATACACAAGGATAATGAAATTCACTTGTATAAAAGGAATTGATGGAAATACAAATGATGTGATTGAGGATGAATTAAATAATGTAAAGGATGGAAATATGGATGAGGTAAATTGGGGATGAAATATAAATGGGGAATTAAATTCCTATTTTATAATAAAGTTCTTATGAAGAACAAATAATCGGCTATGTGAAGTGATGCCTTATTTGATTTAATCGGAGATGTACAAGGACCTTATAAGATCAATCTCTGTACAAGGCATCACTAGATGGAAAGTTGAAAATTGATGGTCGTAAGATGATAATGATTAGAACTCAAGATAATGTTTACGAGTTCTATAGAGGTTTACAAGGTAAATGAAATATCTTACTGAGGTACATAAGCCAAATGAATGAGGCATCCATATAAGGATAAAGTAATGATAGCAATACAGTCTATGGCACAAATGGAAAATGAGCAACATAGTGGTATAACCCTGCAGACTCTCAAAGACAATAGACTATGTGTAAGAAGGGCAAATAGAAGATTTAGCTAGACAGTATCTCTTTCTAAGCTATACAATCTCGAATGAAGAGCGATGTGGATCTGTCAAGGATGACGAGATAATGATTGAGATACAGAATGAAATGGGTCTAGCTAAAAACTATTACCAGTCTATAAAAGAGTTTATGGGTTAACTGCTCTACTGATGTGACTTAAATTTAAATAAGTTTAAGTCAGTGAATGAAGAAATGTAAATATGGTATATAAAAGGTTAAAAGAGGTAACAGTGGAATGTTTTACCACTGAAGAAAAGTGATCGAAATGATGATAAAGGAAACGATGAAAAGGTAATAAGAGGATAAGCACATGATGAAGAGGGAACACGAATATGAGGTAGTTCCTGAATTTAAAGTTAAAAGTGATTTTGTGGTTATCACATGATTATGGCTAGATGTAAGATCGAGCCAAACTCGATAGAGGAAAAGTAATGATACTCAAAGGAGTAAAGAAATGACTTATATTTTTATTGCCAGTAATATAAATGGAAAAAAGATATATATATATATACCACCTCGAAATGATGGAAATAGTGGATTTGTATGCATAATAAGGTGATTAAATTGATAATTATAGATTCAATGATGAAGTTAAATAATGAGAAGATTAAATGATAATTTGATTATGTCATTATGGGAATCTAAATTATCAAAAGAGTATATTCTCAAGTATATTCTAAAACCTAAGTGATATAGAGTATACCATAAGAATAAGAGAGGTAATGATGAGATTACATGAAAGGATGATATGGAGAGAAAATGATTGTCTCCTGATTAAATTATGGTAAAAGATGGTGAATGGTAAAGTCTGCAAATGAGCTGTAGCATTTGATGAAACAAATATGAAATAAGTATCGGAGATAATAATGAAGAATCTAAAAGAGATATGATAATGTAGAAGTGATTATAAATTGATAGTCTAATGAAATCACTTCTCCATTATCAAACTTTTAGATTCTTTAGTGCCATAGTCGAAATATGATTATAAAATGATGAGGATGTATGTGAAGTTCCAGTGAGCCTTATATGTGATGGGAATCTTTGAGTAGTTATATGTTTACGGGAAATAGCATAAGGCTCTGAGGTTCCAAATATATTGACAGCACCGCTCCATACATGATGTAAATGTTTGAGCGTAGAATGGAAACGCTCAACAATATGTTGAGAGAGCGGATGCATAAGATGTGAAAGCTCCTGGGATGATTACATACTACTGAATACAGTGTATAAATGATAATTATCGAAATGTATCGACTTGGCAATAATTAAGAAAATAGATGGTGAACAATATGAATAATATATGATATGAAAATGAGTGGAAAATGGAAAACTCCCAATTAATAAGAAATTTAAGGGAGTATGAGTATATGATGAAAGATGATATGTAGTGATATATGAGATGATTATGATGTTGATAATATACTGGCAGTATAATATGGAAGATGATTAAAAGTCCACGAATGATAAGTATACAAGACGATAAGCATACAGGAAGCCACCACCTTTTGGACTTAAGTTAAATTCGAAGGACCGAATTTCTTAAGGTGGGGAGAATGTGATTACCGCAAATTTTTCAATTATTGGAAATTAATATTGAAGAAAATAGATAAGAGGAAATAAATAAATTAAAGTAAATAAATAAAATTTATTTACGAGATGGGAATATCGTTGAAATTCCCGAAATTGATGAAGTGAAAAAGTGGAGAAAATTAATTTGGATAAAATTGAGGAATTTTAATTTGGATAAATGGAAATCCAAATTAAATAAGAAAATGAGAAAGAAAAAATATATATATTGTACATACAATATATATTGTATTATTTCATTATATAAATATATACATATAAATGTTATTCTATTTTAAAGTATATATGTATACATAATATATTTTTTATATATATTTGTAATATATATATACATATTTTTGTATATAATACATATATATATATATAGTACTATACTATATATAAAATTATATATAGTATAATGTATATAGTATAAGATGTATATAATAAAATTAAAACAAAAAAAAACATAAGGGAATCGGGAAACCCGATTCCCTTCCCGAAACAGAGGTCGACGGCAGCAATAGTTGCCGCCGCCGGCGATTAGAAGGGAGAGGAAGGGAGGAGATGATGCCGGCGAAGTGAAGCGAGGAGACCGGTGATGGAAAGATGAAGTGAAACGAACGGAAAAGGGGAGAAAACATGGCGGAAGCCGAGAAGAAGAGAAAACCAGATCTGGCGGTTGCCAGCCAAATCGGCCGCTGCCACCACAGCCGAAGCATCGGCGGAAGGAGAGGAAAGGGATGGAGGCCACCGTGGGACGAAGAACGGCGGAGGAGGGCCGGCGAAGAGGTGGAAGAGACCGGACCTAAATCGAGTCAGTTCGCCGCCGTGCCGCCAATCCAGGCCGAACGGAGACCACCAGCAGACTCGTCATGCCGTCGACCAGCTGAAGGGCGCCTGAACCGCTGGAGAACCAGTCGCCGATGAGGAACCGGTGAGGAGGACAGTGACTGGTCTGACGGGAAAGGAAAAAGAAGAGGAAAAAGGAAAAGAAAAAGAAAAGAAAAAGGAAAAAAAGAAATGGAAAAGAAAAAGAAAGAGAAAGAGAAAGAAAAGAAAAGAGAAAAAGGAAGAAAGAAAAGAGGAAAAGAAGAAAGAGAGAAAAAGGAAAATTTTCGGGAACACGAGAATCTCGGGAATCGGTAAGCAATTCGAGAAATTATTAATGATAATTATGTAAATATATTATTTATTTAAATAATTTGAGAAAATTCTAAAATTTAGAATTTAAATTCCAGAAATTATTCTCGGCGATCGAGATGAGGAATAGGAAGAGATGGGGTACGGGCGCGATGAACGAGGCAGTCGCTGATCCGAAACAGGTAAGGGATGCATGTGCAGCACTGTAAGGATATTTAGTCTGTATGATTTTAATTATGAAATATTTTATGAAAATATTGCGATAAATGATTGGTTGGAAAATTATGGTGAAGTACCGGTTGAAATTATAAACTGTATTTTTCGTGCAGGAGGCTAGCCAATCGCAGCCGTTATACTGCCGAAAAATTATCGAAAATTATCCAATATTTCTAGAAAATTTCACAAAATCATAATAAATGATTTTATTTCACGAGAAATGATTTTCAATCACGAAAATCGAGAAAATGAGTACTTTCCATAAAAACATGAATAAAATGAGAGTGATTTTAAAATATTCATGTTTTCAAGAATGGTGATAATGAAATCACCGAAAAATCTCTTCGAGAATGGTGATAATGAAATCACCGAAAATTCTCTTGATATGTAAGTTACACGTAATACGAGATGGAAAATGAAAGGAAATAAAGTGAATATTTTTATATATATTTCTTAAATATTCACTAAATGGTTTTATAACCTTTAGGGTTTTAAAATGATGAAATTATATATTTTTATAAATTTCATAAAGGTTTTCTGATGATGAAAAATACGGTTTTGAGACTAGATGGCATCCTATCATGCTGATATGTGATATGTAACATGTGAGATGTAATATGTGATATGTGATATGTAGTCCCGGCCGACACCTGATCAGTGATCCGCCGAGGACAATTATAGACTATGGCCATAGATCTGACATGATTATTCATACCCTTCGGGGTCTATAGCATGATACGAGTAACGACCCAGTGGACGGGCTGGGCGTGCCGCAGTCTCCATATATGATATGTTTTAAATGAAAATGTTTTACATGATATGTGATATGTGAAATGTAAATGTTTTACATGATATGTGATACGTGAAATGAAATAATTTATAGCATATATATAAATGCTAATTTCAGTACTGTTTTTAAGTACTATGAAATGATTTTCATATGATATGTGACACGAATATGTAATATGTTTTCAAAAGGAAAGAGGAGGAAAATAAATCTAATATTCTTATTTTAAATTTTAAATTGAATATTAGATTTAAATGATTTATATGTTATACGAAAAAGGTTTAATAGCTGATTTTGCTATTTAAAGCACTGTACTAATTATGGTTGTACAGTAAAACATGAAATGAGTTTTAAACGAGAATGATGAGAATTTAATTAATATTCTTTTTAAAGAAAATATGAATATTAGTTATTTTATTTAAATGCTTTATTTCATAAAAGCATTATTTGAAAAAGAATATGAAAATGTTACGAAATAAAGAGGAAAGGATTTGAATTTTAAAACAAGAAAGAATATTAGTCTCTACAGTTGCTTCTAGGTTCCGGAACAAGATAGGTATTTCAAAATACCTACCTTACTCCATCCGGATCCCTAGCCGACTGTAGTATCCTTCCTACATGCGAGCCTAGAGCCCATAGGAAAAATGAAAAAGTTTTTCAGCATATAGATATCTGAGTATCAAGTGAGGCATATAATTCCCTTACTGAGCCGTGGTTTGCTCACCCCTTAATTTTAACATTTCAGGTTTTCGAAGACCGAGAGTCTAGCAGTAAAAGGATTTTCGACTGCGCATTCGGGGACGATGCGACAGGTCGATTTAATTAATAAGGTATGATCATTTATTTTCTGTATTTAGACATATTCACAGTACTACTTTCTTATGAAGTAAGATAGGGGATGTAATTCGTATTATAATTTAATATGAAATTGTTTATATGTAAAGGAAAAGTAAAGTATCGCAGACAGCCCAACCATATAAGATGTATAGAATAAGGTGAAAAATAGGGTCACGGGCTGTGACACGTTCTCATAGGCTTGCTCGACTAAATCTGGAGTTAATAACTTATGCTCGTCCACTTCTTCCCGCTCAATCGAAGATTGACACTTTCTATCATATAACAGTTCATATAGTGTCATCCCGATACTTGCATGATAACCATTATTATAAGCAAACTCAGCTAATGGCAGATGGTAGTCCCATGAGCCTTTAAAATCCATAGCACCAGCTCTTAACATATCCTCGAGTGTTTGAATGGTGCGCTCGGACTAACCATCAGTCTGCGGATGAACAGCTATGCAAAAATTTCAACTGAGATCCCATGGCTTCTTGTAAATGTTCCCAAAAATGAGAAGTAAACCTGGAATCTCTGTCAGAGGTAATGTTCAATGGAACTCCATGTAGTCTGACATCTTCTTTCACATACAAGTCTGCCGAAGCACTAAGTGTATCCATCGATTTCATATGGGAAGTAAGCTGACTTAATTAATCTGTCCATCAATTCTGGCTCAATCATTGTACTAGCCATTATTCCAAATTGCTCTGAAGGCATAACATTTAGATTAAGGCTTGTAAATTGCTCAAGCCGTTCATACTTTCTTATCATCATGTAAGCTACTATTCCTTCATGCTTCCAGCTCAGAGCATCCGCCGCCACAATGGCTTTTCCTGGGTGGTATAAAATCTCACAATCATCATCTTTTAGAAGCTCGAGCCATCTCCTCTGTCTCATATTCAATTCTCTTTGAGAAAATAAGTACTTCAGACTTTCATAATCCGTAAAAATCCAAAATCTCTCACCATACAATTAATGCCTCTATGTCTTTAGAGCAAATACTACTGTAGCAATTTTCAAATCATAAGTTGGGTAGTTCTTCTTAGGGTCCTTTAATTGTCGAGAACCATACACCACTACCTTACCATACTGCATTAACATATATCTCAAACCTTATCCTGAGGCATCATTATACACCGAAAATCCACCAGAATCACTAGGAATGGTGAAGACAGGTGTAGTCGTTAGCCTATGCTTTAATTATTGAAAGTACACTTATAAGCATCAATCCATTCATACTTTACCTCTTTGCGCTGTAAGCGTGTCAAGGGAGCAGCTAACCTTGAGAAACCCTCTACAAATCTTCTGTAGTAGCCAGCTAAACCCAAGAAACTCCTACTCTTCGTTATTGTTTTCGGTCTCTCCCATTGAACCACCGCTTCTATCTTCGATGGATTGACCAAAACTTCATGTTCACTAATTATTTGACTTCGAAAGGAGATTTGATTCAGCCAAAATTCACATTTACTTAGCTTGGCATACAATCCACAATCTCTGAGGGTTTGCAGAACTATCCTTAAATGTTTCTCATGCTCTTCCCAAGATCTTGAATACACTACTATGTCATCGATAGTTGATACAAAGCCTTTAACTTCCATCTTTTTTTTGACAATTAGTACAAGAGTGCCCCGAGGGTATACACTTGGTCGTATGAACCCTGTGTCTAATAACTCCTGAAGTTGCTTCTTAAGTTCTTCTAATTTTTACTAATGTTATCGATAGGGTGATCTCGAAATGGCTCAGTCCTTGGCACCAAATTGATAGTAACCTCGATTTCCCTATCCAGAAGGAGTCTTGGAAGATCGTCCGGAATTACTTCAAAAATTTCCATGACTACCGAAATTTCATTAAGTTCGGGACTTTTCTTTTCTACGTCTACAATACAAGCTAAAAATCCTTCACATAACCATGCATACTTTTTATTACTTCATTCACAATTAAGTTAAACAATAAACATACTTTTGCATTACATATCGGCAAAATATACAACATTTACTTTACATCCTAGTTAACGGTGTCTTTCCCTTTTTTGGTAGTCGTGTCCTTACGCTAAGGTTGGGTCGCCTCTTTCGATTCCTCGGGCACCCTTTTATTCCTCTTGGGACAATCCTTAATCATATGTCCTTGTGCACCGCACCAATAACAAGCCCCAGTAACCCTGTGACATGCTTGTGACCCATGAAACTTCCCGCAATATTCACACCTTTGTACTGCACTTTTAGGTGAACTAGCGGTACTACCAGCTAAATGTCAGGATCTCTCATCATTTATCTTGATCCCGGTGGGTCTAGGAGTCCCTATTGAGGCTCTTTCATATTGCCTGCTTCTCCTAGATGGATATCTATCACTAAAGGTTTTCCACTTTGATTTTCTCTTCATCGGTTCTTTGCCTTTACCTTTGGCTCGAAAATCATCATGATGAAGCTCATAGTCCTGCTCACACAACTGAGCCTGACAGACTGTCTCATTATAATTAGTGATATCCATAGTATACAACTTGGATCTAATAGGGGACTTCAGTCTTTCTATAAATCGGTAAATCTTATGTCCTTCACTCTTGAAGGTCTCTAGGTCGAATTCGCTTAAAGAAATGAACTTCGACTCATATTTATTAACTTACATTATCCCCTGAGTCAAGTTCAGAAACTCAATCTTCAACCTAGTCTGATCGGGCTGTGGGATGTACTGTTCATTAAAGGCTTCTAAAAACCTATCCCACGTAACCTCAGCATATTGAGCCTCCAAAATGGCCAGAGTGGACTGCCACCAATACTTTGCATCGTCCACTAACAGATAAGCAGCCAAGCCCACCTTTTCCATTTCGGAGCATGGTATATACTCAAAGGATTTGATGACCGCCTTCACCCAATTCTCTGCGGCCAACATGTCCCTATCCCCCTTAAACTTAGGCGAATCCAGCTTCTTGAATTCCTTAATAAAGGTCACACTGCAATAGGCCGTGAGATCCCACCTTTCAGTAGATGGGACTTGTGGGGTTAACTCTATTTGTACTGGTGGGGCTGTACAGTAGGGGTCTCAACTGGTGCACTAGTGGCCATGTTAAAAAAATTTGCCATAAATTGCGTGAACATAGTGGCCATATTCTCCATATGCTTCTCCATTTTTGCCAGCCTAGTGTTCAGGCTATGCGGTGGAGACGGAGAAGAAGACTGTGTTGGGGGCGATTCCACGTGACCTCTTCCTCTTCCTCTTCCTTTACCAATACCCCTTCTACCTGAGCTCATTTTGTCGATAAAATCACAAAATTGAGCTATTTAGCATAACTTCAACCAGTTATACTATGCATATGAATTCAGACAAGTACAGTACATTGTGGATATCCACTATTTCTAACCTAATGACATCGACAAATATCAGTCTAAACTGCTCTGATACCAATCTGTGAAATCCTTGTCACTAACCAAAAATCAACTAACTTCTTCCTTTCACATGTCGTTTAGCTAGACTCGTTCGTCAATGTCATCCTTTCTTTCATCTTATACTTCATGCTTTATTACTTATAGCATGATATCAAATTTGCATGAATAAAAATTTCTTATATTTATATACACCTCCGTCACATACATCAAGATCTCACATAACTTACATATCCTATATCCCCAAACTTCCTAATATACATTAATGTAATGTTGTATTGTACAATAGTTTGGAGCACATAATACATAAGTATACCTTCAATAGTTATTGGGAAGCATATCTCGAAGGTACACTATAAGGTCTCAAAAGCAAGCTCCTCTATTTGGAGCAGAATTCACTTCAGGTAATCTGTATGAAAAATGTTCGTAAAAGGGTGAGTTTACGCTCAGTAAGAAATAAATGTAAATGAGCATACTATGCCACTATATGCAGTTTTTCCTGCTTGGCTCTATAATGTCATGTCAAACCATTATAAAGCATATATCATATAATTTCTTCAAATGTCATATACACGTAATATCAAATAAGTCAAATGCTTTCAATTTTCTTTAATTCACTTGAAATCACATGTACAAATACAATTAACTTCAATTTCAAATAACTTCAAATAACTTCAAATACTTCCACATACTTTCATATGAAGTCACTTGCAAATATTTAAATAACTCAAATATATTCATATACTTCAAATACTTTCATATGTATCAATTCACTTGAAATCGAATATATAAATAATCTTCAAATACTTGTGGAGACGGTTGACACCCAATAAAATCATGCACCAAGTAATTCTCATAAGGGACATTAAATAAGTGGCGTACCCACGCATGGGCCAAGGATCCTCCCCTAAGCCAAAACACATAAGAGACATATGACCATTGTCTATAGACCACAGTGAACACTAGTCAGGTGACATCTGTGGCAACTGAGGCCTGACTTATGGTTCCTCAGCCGAAATACACATAACACATAATATTGGGAACTTGATCAGAGTCCCTCCAACATATATCGATAGTGCATGATCATTAAGTGGTTCATAGTCTCAAAATATTGGGTAGCAAAACTACTTCTTAGAAAACCATTGATATTCATAAACCTTCTTATATACTTTAATGATAATCCAAATACATTTATATAAATAAGTTTAAAATCATTATTTTCAAAGGGGGCAGTTGACTGCTCATTTAGGGCAGTCGACTGCTATAGCATATAAAAATTTAATAAATTTATTTTCTTTTTCAATTTAAAATATTTAAATTTTCAAATGCAAGTAGGGCAGTCGACTGGTCAAATAGGGCAGTCGACTAGTCCGCAAACAGAATGTTTTCTGAGAAATGCGATCAACTGGCTCATTGGCGGTCTTCTGGTGCGCAAACATAATACTTCTGGAAAAATGGCAGTCGACTGCTATATAAGGCAATCGGTTGCTTTAAGTTGGTTTCGGAAAATGTTACGTCACGACTGTCTTTGAGCAGTCGGCTGTTATTTAGGGCAGTCAGCTGCCCCGAGCCAATTCGTACTGGGAGAAAAATCGAGATTTTAACCTTCCTGCACTTAAAACAGGTTTTATTTCAAACCAAATATGCAACCAAAACGAGCATAGTCTCCCAATGTCCATTACACATATTCCTTACCTCGATTACTTCGAAACACGTAATCACTTGGTGGCTCCAATTCCTTTCCTTCTTCAAAGCTGTAAACATCATCATTCAAACTTTAACTTTCTTTCATTTTTATACCATAAATATTTTATACCAACACAATACAACTCCAAACCATAACTGAATTTGACTAAATTAATTTCTTCTCTTACCTTTGCCAATAACCAAAATGGACAGAAATTAGATCTCCTCTATTCCTTTGAATCAGCCTTCCATATTATAGGCTTAGCTTAAGCTAGTGGCAAGGATCATTTTTCGTTAAGTGAGCTTAACGAATCGATGACAGGAATTGGTCGTTTGTCAAGGTGAATATTGTTGGAACTTGGAGAAATGGAGGGAACGAGAGGGATGGATGTTGCTGCCGACTTGGGATGGAGAAGATGACAAGGCCAATTGCATTTAATGCTTCTTTATCCCCTAATCATCTCAGCCCTTAACCTTTTGACTCAAGACCATTTGACTAATTTACTTCCTCTTCTTCATATGACGCATGATATTAACTTTCTCATAATCCAATTATTCTCATTTTCTCCAATTTCATTGCTTGACCATTTAACTATCAATTACTCTTATTCCATCCATGTCCCATATATCAATTATACTTCAAAATCTAATATTTATAATACTTCACAAGTATAAGAAAATTACATGAAATTAGGGGATTTCACAGGCGTGGAAGTAAGAGCAGAATAGGGGAAGATCTTAGTTGTTTTAAAAGCTTTTCAAGGCCAGTTCAGGCGGTGTTACGGTGGCTAAAATCAGGCTGAAGTTCGAGTCACAATAAGGGCTAGGCGATGTGAAGGACGGAGGAAAAATGAAATTGTATCAAGGGCTCAACGGGAGATGATTTTTTGCTGCTATTGTGTTTAGTTAGACAATGGCTATCTAGGGCCACTAAATTGGGGCTGTGTAAGATGAGGTTGTGGCCGCTTGTGGTGGTGATGCAAGGATTCTGTTGAATCGGTGATCAGGGGTTGATGTGCGTGTGAAACAAGTGCCTTAAGTTGCTATTATAGAGGCGTGAAACAAAGCACATTTTGGGGCTAAAAATAGAACAGATTGAGGGGGAACTTTAAGGTGGTTTTCATGGCAGCCTTAAGCACTGCTCTTGAGAGTCCTTAAGGACTAACTTTAGGGCTTAAATAAGGGCTGAACATAGCAGCCAACCAAGAGGCTGAGTTGAGGCACGATTTTGAAGGTAAATTTTTAAGAGTAAGGGCTAAGTTCTAATGTAAAAGGTTGTATAATTTTAAGTATACAATTTAATAAAATATGTTTGGAAGATGCCTATATGTATAAGAGTGCAAAAACATGGATAGTATGATGTATAATATTAATATATATGTATATATATATATATATTTATATATAGGTTCCATAGTGTGATAACCGCAAATTTTCGATTTTGGAAAATTAGTATTAAAGAAAATAGATAAAAAGGAAATAAATAAATTAAAGTAAATAAATAAAATTTATTTACGAGATGGGAATATCGTTGAAATTCCCGAAATTGATGAAGTGAAGAAGTGGAGAAAATTAATTTAGATAAAATTGAGGAAATTTAATTTGGATAAATGAAAATCCAAATTAAATAAGAAATAAAAAGGAAAATTAAATTGGAAATAAGAAATGAAGGAGGAAATTTTATTTGGATAAATGAAAATCCAAATTAAATAAGAAAAGGAGAAAAGAATATAAAATATATTTATATAATTATATATTATATAAATGTATTTTTATACAAATACATATGTATTGAAATACTATATAGTATATATTAATATACATTAGTATATATATGTATATATACTATTTAGTACATTTAAATAATACATATGTATATAAATATGATCTTTTATGTATATATATATATACATATATACATATATAAGAAAAGTAAATATTATTTTTATCAAAATTTATATATATTGTAATAATATATATCTATAAATACAGATATATATGAAATATATATATATATTAATTCAAATTAAAATTTATATATATATGTTATATTATGTTTGTATATATAATATAAACTATATTTATATTTATATAAAAGTATAAATAAAATATAAATGAAAAAAAAATTAAACAGAAACGGGATCGGGACCCCGTTTCTGTCTCAAACACAATAAACAAAACATAGAGGGGAAATATAAGGGAGAGGCAAACCACCGTCGGCCGGCCGACCAAAGGAAGAAGGAGAGGAGGCGAAGCCGCCGGCGACGTGAGGGAAGGCGACCGGTGAGGGAAAAGGGAAGAGAAAGCGTCGGAAACGGAAGCGAAAACGAACGAAACAGAGGAGAAAATCGGTAAGAAATCCGAGAAATTATTAATGATAATTATTTAAATAAATTATTTATTTAAATAATTTGAGAAAATTCTAAAATTTAGAATTTAAATTTCAGAAATTATTCTCGACGATCGAGATGAGGAATCGGAAGAGATGGAGTACGGGCGCGACCGGTAAGAGGAAGTCGCCGACCCGGAACAGGTAAGGGATGCATGTGCTGCACTGTAAGGATATTCAGTCTGCATGTTTTAATTACGAAATATTTTATGGAAATATTTTATGAAAATATTGTGATAAATGATTGGTTGAAAAATTGTGGTGATTTATCAGTTGAAAATTTGTGATGATGTACTGGCTGGAAATTATAAACTGTATTTTTCGTGCAGGAGGCTAGCCAATCGGCAGCCGGTATACTGCCGAAAAATTATCGAAAATTACTGAAAATTTCTAGAAAATTTCATAAAATCATAATAAATGATTTTATTTCACGAGAAATGTTTTTAACCATGAAAATCGAGAAAATGAATATTTTCATAAAAACATGAATAAAATGAAAATGATTTTAAATTATTCATGTTTTCGAGAATGGTGATAAGGAAATCACCGAAAATCTTCTTGAGAATGGTGTTAAAGAAATCACCGAAAATTCTCTTGATATGTAAATTTCACGAAATACGAGATGAAAAATGAAAAGAGATAAAGTGAAAATTTTTATATATATTTTATAAATATTCACTAAATGGTTTTATAACGTTTATGGTTTTTAAATGATGAAATTATATATTTTTATAAATTCCATAAAGGTTTTCTGATGATGAAAAATACGGTTTTGAGACTAGATGGCATCCTATCATGCTGATATGTGATATGTGATATGTAACATGTGATATGTAATATGTGATATGTGATATGTGATATGTAGTCCCGGCCGACACCTGATCAGTGATCCGTCGAGGACAATTATAGACTATGGCCATAGATCTGACATGATTATTCATACCCTTCGGGGTCTATAGCATGATACTAGTAACGACCCAGTGGACGGGCTAGGTGTGCCGCAGTCTCCATATATGATATGTTTTAAATGAAAATGTTTTACATGATATGTGATATGTGAAATGTAAATGTTTTACATGATATGTGATACGTGAAATGAAATGATTTATAGCATTTTTATAAATGCTAATTTCAGTACTGTTTTTAAGTACTATGAAATAATTTTCATATGATATGTGACATGAATATGTAATATGTTTTCAAAAGGAAAGAGGAGGAAAATAAATTTAATATTCTTATTTTAAATTTTAAATTGAATATTAGATTTAAATGATTTATATGTTATACGAAAATGATTTAATAGCTGATTTTGCTATTTAAAGTACTGTACTAATTATGGTTGTACAGTAAAATATGAAATGAGTTTTAAATGAGAATGATGAGAATTTAACTAATATTCTTTTCAAAGAAAATATAAACATTAGTTACTTTATTTAAATGCTTTATTTTATAAAAGCATTATTTTGAAAAGAATATGAGAATATTATGGAATAAAAAGGTAAAAAGGATTAAATTCCAAATGAAAAGGAAATTATTCTCTACAGTTGCTTCTAGGTTTCGGGACAAGATAGGTATTTCAAAATACCTACCTTACTCCATCCAGATCCCTAGCCGACTGTAGTATCCTTCCTACATGTGAGCCTAGAGCCCATAGGAAAAATGAAAAAGTTTTTCAGCATATAGGAAGCTGAATATCAAGTATGCATATAATTCCCTTACTGAGCCGTGGTTTGCTCACCCTTTAATTTTAACATTTCAGGTTTTTGAAGACTAAGAGTCTGACACCTAAGGGATTTCGGCTACGCATTTGGGGACGATGCGACAGCTTGATTTATTTAATAAGGTATGATCATTTATTTTCTGTATTTAGACTTATCGACAGTACTACTTTCTTATGAAGTAAGATAGGGGATGTACTTCATATTATAATTTAATATGAAATTGTTCATATGTAAAAAAAATGTAAAGTATCGTCGACAGCTCAACCAAATAAGATGTATAGAATAAGGTGAAAAATAGGGTCACGGGCTGTGACAGATTTAATGGTATCATAGCACGGTTGGCCTGATGGCTGTCGATACTTTGGAAAGAAAATATGTTGAAAAGGTTAACATCCCTTGTAGCACTGTGTAGTCTGAATACATAGAGAAAATAAATGATTACAAATTGAATTGAGTGTTTAGAAGGGAGTGAGCAATTATGGAATAAGGAATGCTAAAAAAGGAAAACAACTCAGGAATGTTACCTAAAATGGTGATCTTATGATTTAAATGAGGGTCGGTTCAGTAAGGATCAGTAAAAGACTCGGTGAGGGTCCCACCAGTACTTTTCTGTCCTGATCGAACTGAGACCTGAAAGTGATGATATAAAAGAGGGGAATGAAGTATCATCACTAAATAGACCTTAAGATCACCGATTAAAGGTATTTTGAAGAGAGAGAAAATTTTTAGCCAAAAATGACCAAAATACCCCTACTCTCAAAATTTTGCCGAGAGTCAAATAGATCACCAGAAGTTATAATTGACTGATTTGACAGAGTAATTGATGATGTAAAGCTGCATTTCATGCAAATTAATCCAATTATGGATTATATTGGATTTCTTTATCAAAATCGAAAAAGATTTTAAACTGTTGATAGTGGTATGAGAAAGGGGTATTATAAGCAGATAGATAATAAGATCATTGATTTAAATGTATAATGAGGAGAGAAATAAATGTGGAAATGATGAAAATGCCCCTATGTGGGATTATGGTTTGAATAGTGAAAAAATCAAGTCGATTTTGAATATATTGGTAGTAATGGAGTTATTGATGGTATAAGGACATAAAATGAGTATAACGATCCCGATTATAAATTTCATTACACTTAAGTTACTGATGTGACTCGAATGGTTATAGGGAGGTCGCAAGATGAGCGACTCTATTATTGATTTTGAGGGTCTGAATTACGAGTGTATCAACTCGGATAACTATTACGGGATCGTGGATATTACGAAAGTGAAATGAATACAGAAACTGATTGAGAAAGTAGATAGTACAGATAATGAAATCCATAACAGTACGATTGATCGAGGTTCTATACACTTATACTATTTTGAGATATTAAATGAATTTTTATTTATAGAACCGTAGCATTTGGAGACATGTATTGCAAATTGATGTATTGTATGGAGTATTGTAAATTGGAGAATAATTATAAGAATAGTAAAGTGATAAAAAGAAGAAGATGACAGCTAACTTAAGTTCTTCAGGACCTTTGAGACAAAATGAGACGGGCGACCCAATGATGAGCGACCCGTAATGGACAATATGATGTGAGATGTGGGCGAACTATGTGGTCACTGACTCACTTGTAAGGGTAAACTTGAGGTGAAAGGATCGCCTAGGGGATGCTCGCCGACGGCCGATTAGAACGGGCGGGACTCTTACAAGGAGCTTAATGGTAATACGAGTGTAAGGAACTAGGTACGTACGGGTACCAGGGTTCAAACCTCGTGGATAATATGCTCAAGGGAGTTAAACCTGAATTTATTAAATGAACTTGATTCCAAAGTTAATTACAGTGGTAATAAATTGGTTAGTTGTAACATGTGTTGATAACTATTGTACTTACTACAGCTTACTAGAATGAGATTTGTAAGGCTGTAAAGTGTGAGTAAACAATGAAATCAAGGTAGAGTATGAGTCGAAATGAACCGAATATTAAATGTCTCTGTCTTGAGGATATACAATGGAAATGATAGGACACAGAGATGAAATATCCAGAATAGTAAGAGACATGAAATTAAAAAGTATCGGATGAGATTCCTGATAAATTTTAGAGTTATATGGATTGGAGACATCGAACTAACATTGACTTGATTGTTAATATGAAATTTATTCTTAAGCTTATATTGGAGAGTATAGAAGAATCCGAAAAGCTTAAGAAAATAATTTTGGAAAATATTGTGGATAATGAAATTCACATGTATTGATGTAAAGGATGAAAATATGGATGAGGTAAATTAAGGATGAAATATAAATGGGGAATTAAATTCCTATTTTATGATAAAGTTCTTATGAAGAACAAATAATCGGCTATGTGAAGTGATGCATTATTTGATTTAATCGGAGATGTACAAGGAGCTTATAAGACCAATCTCTGTACAAGGCATCACTAGATGAAAAGTTGAAAATTGATGGTCGTAAGATGATAATGATTAGAACTCAATAAAAATTTTTACGAGTTCACATTGAGGTTTACAGGGTTATCGAAATACCTTGTGAAATATATAAGACTAATGAATAAGACAATTATATAAGGATAAAGTGATGGTATACCATACAGCCTAGGGCACAAATGGAAAATAAGCAGCATAGTAGTATAACCCCACAGACTCTCAAAGACAATAGACTATATGTAAGAAGGGCAATATAAGATTTAGCTAGACAATATCTCTTTCTAAGATATACGATCTCGAATGACAGAGCGATGTGGATCTGTCAATGATGAAGAGATAATGATTGAGATACATAATGAACTGGGTCTAGCTAAATACTATTGCCAGTCTATGGAAGAGTTATTGGGTTAGCTGCTCTACTGACGTGATTAATAAGTAAAAGGTTAAAGCCAGGGGATGAATAAATGTAAAGACGGTATATAAATGATTAAAAGAGGTAATAGTGGAATATGTTATCACTAAAGAAAAGTGAATGAAATGATGATGAAGGGAAAGATGAATATGTCATAAGGGGAAAGTACATGATGAAGAGGGAACACGAATATGAGGTAGTTCTCGAATTTAAAACTAAAAGTGATTTTGTGGTTATCACATGATTATGGCTAGATGTAAGATCGAGCCAAAACTAAATAGAGGAAAAGTAATCATACTCAAAGGAGTAAAGAAATGTTCTACATTTTACTGCCAGTAATGTAAATGGAAAATGATATATATATATATATACCACCACCTCAAAATGATGGAAATAGTGGATTTGTATGGATAATGAGGTGATTAAATTGATAATTATAGATTTAATGATGAAGTTAAATAACGAGAAGATCAAATTATAATTTGATTATGTCGTTATGGAATCTAAATTATCAAAAGAGTATAATTTCAAGTATATTCTAAGATTAAAGTGATAATGAATATACCATAAGAATAAAAGAAGTAATAAGAATATTACATGGAAAGACGATATGGAGAGAAAATGATTATCTCTTGATGAAATTATGGTAAAAATGGTGAATGGTAAAGTCTGCAAATGAACTGCAGCAATTGGATGAAATAAATATGAAATGAAAATTGTGGATAAGGAAGAATCTAAAAGAGATATGATAATGTGAAAGTGATTGTAGACTGATAGTCTAATGAAATCACTTTTCCATTATCAAACTCTTAGATTCTTTAGTGCTATAGTCGAAATATAATTATAAAAGATGATGAGAAGGTATGTGAAGTTCCAGTGAGCACTATATGTGATGGGAATCTCTGAGTAGCTATATGTTAATGGAAAATAGCAAAAGGCTCTAAGATTCCAAATCTATTGACAGCATCGCTCCATACATGATGTAAATACCTGAGCGTAGAATGGAAACGCTCGATAATATGTTGAGAGAGCGGATGCATGAGATGTGAAAGCTACTGGGACAATTACATACCATGGAATAAAATCGGTAAATGATAATTATCGAAATGTATCGACTTGGCACTAAATAAGAAATATGAATGATGAGCAGTATGAATCATATGTGATATGAAAAGAAGTGGAAATGGATAACTCCCAACTGATAAGAAATTTAAAGGAGTGTGAGTATATGATGAAAGATGATATATAGTGGTATAAAAGGCGATTATGATGTTAAAGATATACTGGCAGTATCATATGGAAGATGATCAAAAGGTCAAGAATGATAAATATACAAGACGATAAGTATACAGGATGCCACCACCTTATGAATTAAGTTAAATTTGGAGGACCGAATTTCTTAAGGTGGGGAGAATGTGATAACCGCAAATTTTCGATTTTGGAAAATTAGTATTAAAGAAAATAGATAAAAAGGAAATAAATAAATTAAAGTAAATAGATAAAATTTATTTACGAGATGGGAATATCGTTGAAATTCCCGAAATTGATGAAGTGAAGAAGTGGAGAAAATTAATTTGGATAAAATTGAGGAAATTTAATTTGGATAAATGAAAATCCAAATTAAATAAGAAATAAAAAGGAAAATTAAATTGGAAATAAGAAATGAAGGAGGAAATTTAATTTGGATAAATGAAAATCCAAATTAAATAAGAAAAGGAGAAAAGAATATAAAATATATTTATATAATTATATATTATATAAATGTATTTTTATACAAATACATATGTATTGAAATACTATATAGTATATATTAATATACATTAGCATATATATGTATATATACTATTTAGTACATTTCAATAATACATATGTATATAAATATGATCTTTTATGTGTATATATATATATATATATATATATAAATATATACATATATAAGAAAAGTAAATATTATTTTTATCAAAATTTATATATATTGTAATAATATATATCTATAAATACATATATATGAAATATATATATTAATTCAAATTAAAATTTATATATATATGTATTTTGTGTAAATATATATATATATATATATATGTTATATTATGTTTGTATATATAATATAAACTATATTTATATTTATATAAAAGTATAAATAAAATATAAATGAAAAAAAAAATTAAACAAAAACGGGATCGGGACCCCGTTTCTGTCTCAAACACAGTAAACAAAACACAGAGGGGAAATATGAGGGAGAGGCAAACCACCGTCGGCCGGCCAACCAAAGGAAGAAGGAGAGGAGGCGAAGCCGCCGACGACGTGAGGGAAGGCGACCGGCGAGGGAAAAGGGAAGAGAAAGCGTCAGAAACGGAAGCGAAAATGAACGAAACAGAGGAGAAAATCAGTAAGAAATCCGAGAAATTATTAATGATAATTATTTAAATAAATTATTTATTTAAATAATTTGAGAAAATTCTAAAATTTAGAATGTAAATTTCAGAAATTATTCTCGGCGATCGAGATGAGGAATCGGAAGAGATGGAGTACGGGCGCGACCGGTAAGAGGAAGTCACCGACCCGGAACAGGTAAGGGATGCATGTGCAGCACTGTAAGGATATTCAGTCTGCATGTTTTAATTACGAAATATTTTATGGAAATATTTTATGAAAATATTGCGATAAATGATTGGTTGAAAAATTTTGGTGATTTATCAGTTGAAAATCTGTGATGATGTACTGGCTGGAAATTATAAACTGTATTTTTCGTGCAGGAGGCTAGCCAATCGGCAGCCGTTATACTGCCGAAAAATTATCGAAAATTACTGAAAATTTCTAGAAAATTTCATAAAATCATAATAAATGATTTTATTTCACGAGAAATGATTTTTTAACCATGAAAATCGAGAAAATGAATATTTTCATAAAAACATGAATAAAATGAAAATGATTTTAAATTATTCATGTTTTCGAGAATGGTGATAAGGAAATCACCGAAAATCTTCTTGAGAATGGTGATAATGAAATCACTGAAAATTCTCTTGATATGTAAATTTCACGAAATACGAGATGAAAAATGAAAAGAGATAAAGTGAATATTTTTATATATATTTTATAAATATTCACTAAATGGTTTTATAACCTTTATGGTTTTTAAATGATGAAATTATATATTTTTATAAATTCCATAAAGGTTTTCTGATGATGAAAAATACGGTTTTGAGACTAGATGGCATCCTATCATGCTGATATGTGATATGTGATATGTAACATGTGATATGTAATATGTGATATGTGATATGTAATCCCGGCCGACACCTGATCAGTGATCCGTCGAGGACAATTATAGACTATGGCCATAGATCTGACATGATTATTCATACCCTTCGGGGTCTATAGCATGATACGAGTAACGACCCAGTGGACGGGCTGGGCGTGCCGCAGTCTCCATATATGATATATTTTAAATGAAAATGTTTTACATGATATGTGATATGTGAAATGTAAATGTTTTACATGATATGTGATACGTGAAATGAAATGATTTATAGCATTTTTATAAATGCTAATTTCAGTACTGTTTTTAAGTACTATGAAATGATTTTCATATGATATGTGACATGAATATGTAATATGATTTCAAAAGGAAAGAGGAGGAAAATAAATCTAATATTCTTATTTTAAATTTTAAATTGAATATTAGATTTAAATGATTTATATGTTATACGAAAATGATTTAATAGCTGATTTTGCTATTTAAAGTACTGTACTAATTATGGTTGTACAGTAAAATATGAAATAAGTTTTAAATGAGAATGATGAGAATTTAACTAATATTCTTTTCAAAGAAAATATGAACATTAGTTACTTTATTTAAATGCTTTATTTTATAAAAGCATTATTTTGAAAAGAATATGAGAATATTATGGAATAAAAAGGTAAAAAGGATTAAATTCCAAACGAAAAGGAAATTATTCTCTACAGTTGCTTCTAGGTTCCGGGACAAGATAGGTATTTCAAAATACCTACCTTACTCCATCTGAATCCCTAGCCGACTGTAGTATCCTTCCTACATGTGAGCCTAGAGCCCATAGGAAAAATGAAAAAGTTTTTCAGCATATAGGAAGCTGAATATCAAGTATGCATATAATTCCCTTACTGAGCCGTGGTTTGCTCACCCTTTAATTTTAACATTTCAGGTTTTTGAAGACTAAGAGTCTGACACCTAAGGGATTTCGGCTGCGCATTTGGGGACGATGCGACAGCTTGATTTATTTAATAAGGTATGATCATTTATTTTCTGTATTTAGACTTATCGACAGTACTACTTTCTTATGAAGTAAGATAGGGGATGTACTTCATATTATAATTTAATATGAAATTGTTCATATGTAAAAGAAAAGTAAAGTATCGTAGACAGGCCAACCAAATAAGATGTATAGAATAAGGTGAAAAATAAGGTCACGGGCTGTGACACATAGGCATAAAGATGAAGGATAAAATGGGTTCATTTATTTTACGTATATGTGTATTTAGATATATGGAGGTATAAATGTATATACCATGAATTCAATAAGGAATAAATCTTTGGTATAGGAATGATCGGGAAACATTAAGATGAATGTTTGGTAATAAATCAGCTAAGGGAAATTTTAAGGTAAGGATTAAATCTCGATTAAAGGTTAATATATATAAGGATGAATATATATATTCTTCAGAGTAATAATGAGGTCTTAATTATGAGCATGTATCAAGCCTGAATGTATGTGAGTAGTTTTAAATTATGCATCTAAGTTCGATATTTAGCATGATATGAGTAAATGATTGAGACAGTATTAGAATGATTGTAGTGACTTTAACTGGAGCGGAGGAGTGAATTCCAATTTGGAGGACCGAGGAAGATACTCGCTAAGGATATAAGGTAAGTGGGTTAAATAAATCTTACTAGTATCATCTCGTATGAGATGAATGAATCCTTATTCAATATTTATCAAATCTCACCTTAAGTTTGGTGAAACATCACGAAAATGACTATAAGGATAAGTACAGGTAAGATACAAGTTTAACTTGATGTGATTGTGAATAGTACTTGGACTAGAACAAAACTTTAATTGTGTCTTGTGTGTTGAGTGTTATGACTTGTTTATGCTCAATAAGCATATAAACTAGTATAAATTGTAGGTGCCTGCATCATGAGAAATGCGTGTGATTTACTTAAGGTGCTTTTCTTGAGCATACTAACATATTGTGATACTTTGAGAATGTGTATGTGATTTAGTGTACACTATATACAGTTCACGATGTTGAACTCATGAACCTCAAATAGCACATAGTTTGTACTAATTGAAACTAGAATACTGGATTCGTATGACAACTTAGGCATACATGTGTTCGAGGACTTGAATGATTTTTAGAACATTGTTACTGGAAATCATACCCCAAAAAGACAATTGAATAACATCGATTTCTTTCGGATCATGTGAGTCACCTTTAGAGACCCCAACGAGCTACGTGCTATACAGTTACCTTCGAGAGCTGTGGGAGTCACCTATAGAGTCTTTTGGGAACTAAGTGCTACATGAATACCTATAAATCATTGGGAACCATACGCCTAAAAGGCAACTAAATAAGATTAATCGTTTTTGGACCGTGTGAGTCACCTTTAGAGACCCCAACGGAGCTCCGTGCTACATAGTTACCTTCGAGAGCTGTGGGAGTCACCTCTAGAGTCTTTTGGGAACTAAGTGCTACACAAATACCTATAAATCATTAGGAACCATACGCCTAAAAGGCAACTTAATAAGATTAATTGTTTTTGGACCGTGTGAGTCACCTCTAGAGACCCCAACGGAGCTACGTGCTACACAGTTACCTTCGGAAGCTGTGAGAACCACCTCTAGAGTCTTCTGGGAATTAAGTGCTACACGAGTACCGATGAATCATTGGAGATCATATGCTGAAGAGACACATGAATAAAACCGACTGCTTTTAGACTGTGAGAGTCACCTCTTGAGGCCCTAAAGGAGCTACGTGCTACACAGTTACCATTGGAACTATAGGAGCCACCTCTAGAGTCTTTTGGGAACTAAGTGCTAAACGGTTATGACCTTGTGACTTTTATCCATCACTAATTAGGATGGGTGTTATACACATGACAGTGAGTCGGAATAATTGGCTGAACTTAATTTGTATTATGCTGTAATATCATGTGCTTTTTGTAATGGTTAGTAACACTATGCTTAACCATATCGATGAAAGTATTGAAAAGTATACAATTATGCGAGTTAAATATGTGAAGAAAAGTTTGAATGAGCCTATACAATCTATTATAAATTATATGTTATTAGTTAATCATGGCAGAGTGCATACACGATATTTTATATGGTTCATGCATATATGATAATGTTTTACGACATGAGCCTAATCTATATTTATTTAAGCTACTTACTGAGCTGTGGATTGCTCATCCCTCAATTTAACTTCTGCAGATCATACAAGTTAAAATCCAGCTTCAGAATTTGTATAGGCTCCCTCGGGGACTGTACCTGGTCGTTGTACTCGTCTACATTTTTCGAGCTTTGTTTTTGTACTTTTGAGGTATACGGATTGTATATCATTTTGATAATTATGCAAACTTTACTTTCACAGTACTAGGAAGTAAAATGGGATGTAACTTTGAATCGCACTAGATTATTATATAGGTTCATGTGATTATCGAGTACGATCCGGGATAAGATTATATTTTGAAGTGCGTATAAATGTGGAAGTATTATTGTGTTGGATCTTGGGAAACATGTAATGCTTGATGATATGAATTGTGGAAATTAGAACTGGCTGTATCGTGAAAATTAAAAGTGTTTGCATTGCAGGTGATTTGCTCGGGAAATTGATAAAATATAAGGGGGAGGTTTTCGACCCATTTCTTTTGGGATGAGTGAATATGAGGCTTAAATAATTATAGTCAACCTTGAGATTTACGATATAGCTAGAGAAATAATATTATATCAAGGTAAGAATTGGTCTAGTTACTACACTAACACCGAATACAAACTATAAATAGAAAAAGAAAAGAAAAATTTAGTTCGTTCCTAAGTGAAATAAAGGTATGTGTTACGTGAACATCATGGCCTTCGGGTCGAGATAGATTTAATGATATCAGAGCAAGGTTTGTCTAGTACGTGTTAGTATAGTTAAGATAGTCTGTGGTGATACATCCCATATACTATGAAATGTATGTTTGGAAAATTATCTATTAATTGACTTATACTGCGATTGGTCTGCTCTTGGTATAGGTTATCTTAATTCGAATTAGAATGAGGAGGACTGGACGTAGAGGTGACCTCGGAAGACCATCTCGGAGGTCAACAATGCCACCCTCGACTCCATCACCCTTCGCACCTCCATCACCTCCACATCCAACTCCTCCACCCTCAGACATCATGAAGGCGAGGATGGCTAGAGTAGAGCAAAACTATGAAGTTATGACAGCTTTACTACAACAGTTAATGGCCAACCAAACTGGTACACATCAGGCTTTAGTGCCTCCACTTGCACCACCACAACAAGCGCAACCTCTACCAACTCTCGTAAAGTCTCAAGCTGCTCCTTCTTTAGCTGTACCTCAAACAACTATGCCTCAAACAGCTACTGCTCAGACTGGGAATCAGGTAGACCAAAACATGACCCTCCTTAAGCAATTCCAGAAAATGAATCCTTCGCAGTTCAATGGGGAAAAAGATCCATCAAAGGCTGAGGAGTGGATAGAGGAAATGGAGTTCCTCTTTAAATATATGGGCTACAGTTCCACCGAAAGAGTATCCTTAGCGGTGTACATGATGAGAGGCGAGGCTTAAAAATGGTGGAAGGCTACTGAACCATTTGTATTGTTCAAAGATCCCATTATCACATGGCAAAGATTTGTTGAGACCTTTATGAGTTATTATATTTCAGCTGTAGCGAGACGAAAGAAAAAGAAGGAATTCCTTGAATTAACTCAGGGGTCTATGAAGGTTGATGAATATGAGGCCCGTTTCACTGCCTTAGTGAAGTACGACATTGATTATGCCAATAATGATGAGAAGAAGGCAGAGAAGTTTACCTCGGGTTTGAGGCCAAACATTAGGGGCAGAGTTAGCCCATTTGAGCTCACAGAGTATGCGGCAGTTGTAAGGAAGGCCCAGACAGTTGAGCAAGAACTAGAGACTACACAAGTTGAATATGAAGCAAGGAAGTACCCTAAATCCAAACAACCCATTGATAAGAGGTTGGACAGAAGGAGGCCAGGGCAAGGTAAATATTAGGGTCCTAGTAAGAGGCAGAGGTTTGTTGCGCCTCGACCACAAGCTGTTAGGCCTAATGCCATGGCTACTTCTGCTACTCGAGCCATAACCACAGCACCTACTATTACTTCTCAGCAGTGCACCACTTGTGGAAGATATCATGGAAACCAGCCCTGTTATAAGGCTATGGGAGCTTGTTACAAGTGTGGTAAGACGTGCAACATAGCCAAAGATTGTCCTCAGCTTAAGGCCACCGAGAAACAAGCTGATAAACCATCAGTGTCACAACAGAGAAAGACCCAAATAAGGGCAAGAGACCCTTGGAGCATGGTAGGGTGTTTGCACTTGACCAAGAGACGGCTGATGCTTGTAGTTTAGTTATTAAGGGTAAGCTCACTATTTGTGATTTAGAAGCATTTGTACTCATTGATCCAAGCTCAACTCATTCATTTATTTCAACTACATTTGCTAGTAGATTGCATATAGAGTCTGAGCCCTTAGGTTATCTATTACATATTACTACTTTTAAAAAATCTCAAATGACCGAACATGTGTATCGTCAACGTAAAGTGAAGGTAGGAGATAAGTACCTAGTAGCAGATTTGGTGTTGTTAGATATGTATGACTTTGATGTAATACTAGGCATGGATTGGCTAACAAACCATCATGCTAGTGTAGACTGCTATAAGAAGGTTGTCACTTTTTCCTTACCTGAAAAGCTTGTATTACGCCTTGAAAATGATAAATAGAGTATTTATAATTTTATTGGTGTCTCACTAATATGAGATTAATTTGTTTATGAAGGCTATCTCACGTTTGTCGAGGATGCCGAAAAGAGCCATTCGGAACTGTCTGACATTCCAATTGTCAAGGACTTCTTTGATGTGTTTTCAGATGAGTTACCGGGGCTACCTCCGGAAAGAGAGACGGAGTTTGCTATAAAGCTACTCCCAAACACTCAACCTATATCTAAGCCTCCATATTGAATGGCCTTAGTTGAGTTGGAGGAACTGAAAAAGCAATTGTAAGAGTTGTTGGACAAAGGGTTTATAAGACCGAGTGTGTCACCATGGGGAGCTCCAGTGTTGTTTGTGAAGAAGAGGGACGACAATTTGAGGCTATGTATAGATTATAGGCAGTTGAAGCAAGCGACGGTGAAAAATAAGTATCCACTGCCTAGGATTGATGATTTGTTGGATCAGCTAAAAGGCGCCCAAATATTTTCAAAGATTGATTTAAGGTCGGGGTACCACCAACTAAGGATTAGAGGGGAAGATGTACCGAAGACAGCCTTCAGGACTCGATATGGCCACTACGAGTTCCTGGTTATACCATTTGGTCTAATGAACGCCCCTGCAGCATTCATGCGATTAATGAATGATGTGTTTAATCCCCACTTGGATAAGTTTGTCATCGTCTTCATTGATGACATATTGGTGTATTCCCGATCCCGGGAAGAACATGAACACCACCTCCGCACGGTACTCCAGACTCTTCGAGTGAAAGAACTGTATGCAAAGTTCAATAAGTGTGAATTTTGGTTAGAGCAAATCAGTTTTCTGGGGCATGTAGTATCAAAGGATGGTGTATCAGTTGACCCAGTTAAGATAGAGGCCATGATTAATTGGGAGAGGCCTAGGATAGTGACTAAAATTCATAGCTTTTCAGGGCTTGCGGGATATTATAGGAGATTTGTAGAGGGATTCTCCAAGCTTGCTTCTCCATTAACCCAACTCACACGTAAAGATATCAAGTTTGAGTGGAGTGATGCGTGTAAGCGTAGCTTTCTAGAGCTGAAGTAGCGATTGACTACAGCTCCTATTGTAACAATTCAGAGTTGATCCGGGGATTTGCAGTGTATAGTGATGCCTTTTTACAAGGTCTAGGGTGTGTATTGATGCAGAATGATAGAGTAGTGGCCTATGGTTCAAGGCAGTTAAAGGATCATGAGAGAAACTACCCTACGCATGACTTGGACTTGGCAGCGGTAGTCTTTGCACTAAAGATATGGTGCTACTATTTATACGATGAACAATTCCAAATTTACACGGATCATAAGAGTTTGAAGTACTTATTCTCACAGAAAGAGCTGAACATGAGACAGAGATGATTGATGGAGCTATTGAAGGAACTGCAAGATTCTCTACCATCCGGGTAAAGCAAACAGAGTGGCTGATGCATTGAGTAGGAAGAGTGTGGGTTTAATCAACTACGTGATGGTCCGAGAGTGGGATTTGATGGAGAAATTCTCAGAACTGAATCTAAACCTAGAGCCAAAAGGTGAGTGTTTGATGGCTAGTTTGAGAATAGAGCCCAGCATTATTGAGCAGATCAGGCAAGCTCAGAGAGAGGATCCTATACTTGGAGATTGCTAGTAGAATACAACCGGACCAAGACTCAGATTTTGGGATTAGCGATGATGGGTTGTTGAGATACAAGGGCAGGATTTGTATTCCAAATAATGAGATGTTTAAGAGGCAAATTATAGAGGAGGCACATAGCTCTAAATACACTATGCATCCAGGTAATACAAAGATGTATCAGAACTTACGCAAAGTGTATTGGTGGGCTGGTATGAAGAAGGATATAGCGACCTTTGTGTCCAAATGCTTAGTATGCCAAAAGGTTAAGATTAAACACCAGCGGCCAGCGGGCTTACTAAAGCCTTTGTCTATACCTACGTGGAAATGGGAACATGTGACTATGGATTTTATCATAGGGCTTCCAAGGACCCATAGGAATCACGATGCAATTTGGGTGATAGTTGATAGATTGACAAAGTCCGCTCATTTCCTAGCTATGAAGGCTACTGATTCGCTTAGTGCCTTAGCAAATATGTATATCAAAGAAATAGTAAGGACATGGGGTCCTAGTGAGCATGGTTTTGGACAGAGATTCTCGGTTTACTTCCCGTTTCTGTGAACATTTCTAGGATGCCTTGGGAACTAAATTGACCTTTAGCACTGCCTTTCATCCTCAAACCGACGGGCAATCAAAGAGGACAATTCAGACCCTTGAGGATATGTTAAGGGCATGTGTCATGGATTTTCAAGGTTCATGGGATGATCATTTAGCACTAGCTGAATTTGCATATAACAATAGCTTTCACTCTAGCATTGGGATGGCACCTTACGAGGCGTTGTATGGACATCGGTATAGATCCCCTATTGGCTGGGAGGAGGTAGGTGAAAGAAAGATATTTTCCCCGGAATTGGTAGAGAAAGCTTCCGAAGACGTGAGGTTGATATGTGATAGATTGAAGACAGCCCAAAGTAGACAGAAGAGCTATGCGGACAGTCGAAGAAGGCCCTTAGAATTTCAAGTTGGGAATAAAGTGTTTTTAAAGATCTCTCCGTCTAAGGGCATAATGAGATTTGGTAAGAAAGGGAAGATGACCTCTCGGTATATTGGTCCGTTTGAAATACCAGAGAGGGTTGGCGACATAGCGTACCGACTAGCGTTACCACCAGAGCTATCAGGCATGCATAACGTCTTCTATGTGTCGATGCTAAGGAAGTACCATCCGAACCCATCCCATGTTATTGAGTACGAACCTTTGGAGATCAAGGAGGACTTAAGTTATGTCGAGAGACCTATTTGGATTTTGGATAGGAAAGATAAGATATTAAGGTCTAAGACAATCCCTTTGGTTAAAGTGCTTTGGCAGCATCACACTTTAGAAGAAGCAACATGGGAGTTAGAGAGCTTAATGAAAGAGAAGTACCTTCACCTCTTTCAGATGGACATGGGAAATTTGAAGGACTAAATTTCCTATGGAGGGGAGAATGTGAAAGCCACAAATTCCGTACCGATTCTATGAATAAATTAAAGACGTTGTATAAGCTAAGTACTGAAATAAAGTTTGTAATTACTATTATTTCAAGCAATGAGAATGAAGTTACAAGTTCAGTAAATTTAGCACTAAGTGTTAGTACACCTATATAATTAGAAATGGTATGAATAAGTTCAAGAGACGCATATAGGTATTAATTCCATAAGGAAAATATACAAGTGTCAAGCATTGTAATGTGAAATAGATATTTAAAATAAAGGAAAAAAATATAATATGTAATTATATATTACTATTATATACAACTATATACTTTAGAAATGAATATATATATATATATGTGGATATATATATAAATTATATATTTAACATTGGGAAAAATATGTACATATACATATTATACATAAGGAATATAACAAAATAAATATATATTAATTATACATATAAATATATATTAGTTATGTAAATATATTCATAGATTATGTAAATATGGATAATAGAGATAAAAATAAATAAATAAATATACTTAGTGGAGTTTGATGGGACTTTCCCCCACCAAACTCCACTAAGCAAACAATATTGTCATCATTATCGGTGGCTTATGAGAGAAGAATTGAAAAGAAATTGAAAATGAAAAGGGAAAGGAGAAAGGAGAAAGAGAAATATGGGAGAGAACTAAAAAGAAAAAATGGAAGCAAATCGGGAAGAAAAGAAAGGTGAAGCCGAAAGGAAAGAAGAGAAAAGAAAGAAGAGAAAAGAAAGTGTAGCTACTGCCTCACCATCGTGAGCAGTAGGGGGCAAAACAGAAGAGGAAAGGTACGGGCTGGAAGTGGCGTGGAAGTAAGAGCAGAACAGGGGAAGATCTTAGCTATTTGAAAAGCTTTTCAAGGCCAGTTCAGGCGGTGTTACAGTGGCTAAAATCATGTTGAAGTTCGAGTCACAATAAGGGCTAGGCGATGTGAAGGACAGAGGAAAAATGAAACTGTATCAAGGGCTCAACGGGAGATGATTTTCTACTGTTATTGTGTTTAGTTAGACAATGGCTATCTAGGGCCACTAAATCGTGGCTGTGTAAGACGAGGTTATGGCCGCTTGTGGTGGTGATGCAAGGCTATTGTTGAATCGGTGATCAGGGGTTGATGTGCATGTGAAACAAGTGCCTTTAGGTGCTGTTATAGAGGCGTGAAACAAAGCACATTTTGGGGCTGAAAATAGAACAGATCGAGGGGGAACTTTAAGGTGGTTTTCATGGCAGCCTTAAGCACTGCTCTTGAGAGTCCTTGAGGACTAACTTTAGGGCTTAAACAAGGGTTGAACATAGTAGCCAACCAAGAGGCTGAGTTGAGGCACGATTTTGAATGTAAATTTTTAAGAGTAAGGGCTAAGTTCTAATGTAAAAGGTTGTATAATTTTAAGTATACAATTTAATAAAATATGTTTGGAAGATACCTATATGTGTATAAGTGCAAAAACATGGATAGTATGATGTATAATATAAATATATATATTTATATATAGATTCCATGGGCATAAAGATGAAGGATAAAATTCGATCATTTATTTTATGTATATGTATATTTAGATATATGGAGGTATAAATGTATATACCATGAATTCAATAAGGAATAAATCTTTGGTATAGGAACTGATCGGGAAACATTAAGATGAATGTTTGGTAATAAATCAGCTAAGGGAAATTTTAAGGTAAGGATTAAATCTCGATTAAAGGTTAATATATATTTAAGGATGAATATATATATATTCTTCAGAATAATAATGAGGTCTTAATTATGAGCATGTATTAAGCCTGAATGTATGTGAGTAGTTTAAATTATGCGTCTTAAGTTCGATATTTAGCATGATATGAGTAAATGATTGAGACAGTATTAGAATGATTGTAGTGACTTTGACTAGAGCGGAGGAGTGAATTCCAATTCTGAGGACCGAGGAAGATACTCACTAAGGATATAAGGTAAGTGGGTTAAATAAACCTTACTATTATCATCTCGTATGAGATGAACGAATCCTTATTCAATATTTATCAAATCTCACCTTAAGTTTGGTGAAACATCACAGAAACGACTATAAGGATAAGTACTGGTAAGATACAAGTTTAATTTGATGTGATTGTGAATAGTGAAACTTTAATTGTGTCTTATGTGTTGAGTGTTATGACTTGTTTATGCTCAATGAGCATATAAATTAGTATAAATTGTAGGTGCCTGCATCATGAGAAATGCGTGTGATTTACTTAAGTTGCTTCTAGTGAGCATACTAATATATTGTGATACTTTGAGAATGTGTATGTGATTTAGTGTACACTATATACAGTTCACGATGTTGAACTCATGAACCTCGAATAGCACCTAGTTTGTACTAATTGAAACAAGAATACTAGATTTGTATGACAACTTAGGCATACATGTGTTCGAGGACTTGAATGATTTTTAGAACATTATCCAACTATAAGGATAAGTACTTGGTTCAATCCTAAAGCTAGCTATCCAACAATCTACTGAAGGTTCTACTCTTAGACTCATCTCAGAGAACTTCTCCAGCAAACTGTACTCCTGTACCATCATGTACGAAACTAGACCAATGCTCTTTCTGCTTAAAGAATCGGCAACTACGTTCGCCTTTCCTGGATGATACAAGATCTCACAGTCATAATCCTTGAGAAGCTCTAACCATCTACGCTGTCTCATGTTTAATTCTTTCTATGAAAACAAATACTTGAGGCTCTATGGTCAGTGAAGATCTGAAATTTTTCACCATATTGGTAGTGGTGCCATATCTTTAGTGCAAACACCACAGCGGCTATCTCGAGATCATGGTTGGGGTAGTTCTTCTCATGATCCTTTAGCTGTCTAGACCCATAGGCCACTACCTTGTCATGCTGCATCAGCACACAACCTAAACCCTGGAGAGAGGCATCACTGTACACTACAAAACCCCCAGAGCCGTCCGGTATGGTTAGAATCGGTGCCGATGTTAACTTCTGCTTTAGCTGCTTAAAGCTGCTCTCACACTCATCTGTCCATTCAAATTTGACGTTCTTTCGTGTGAGACGTGTCAGTGGTGCAGCTATCTTTGAAAAGCCTTCAACGAATCTACGATAATACCTGGCTAATCCCAAAAAGCTACGAATTTCAGTAACTGTCCTTGGCCTTTCCCATCTCAACACGGCCTCGACCTTGGATGGATCTACAGATACTCCATCCTTAGTCACAACGTGACCCAGAAAAGAAATCTGTTCTAACCAAAACTCACAGTTACTAAACTTGGCATATAGTTGTCTGTCTCGAAGAGTCTGGAGAACTATTCTTAAATGTTCCTCATGTTGTTCTCGGGATTTAGAATAGATCAGGATATCAGTAATAAACATGATCACAAACTGATCCAAATAAGACTTAAATACCTCATTCATAAGGCTCATGAATGCTGCAGGTGCGTTGGTTAACCCGAATAGCATAACTAGGAACTCATAATGTTCATACCGTGTCCTAAATGCTGTTTTGGGTACATCTTCCCTTTTAATTCTCATTTGATGATACTCGGATTGCAAATCGATTTTAGAAAAGACCTGTGCACCTCGCAACTGATCAAATAGATCATCTATTCGTGGTAAAGGATATTTATTCTTCATTGTAGCTCGGTTTAGCAATCTATAGTCAATACACAACCGAAGACTTCCGTCTTTCTTACGAAAAAATAACACCGGAGCTCCCCATGGTGATACGCTTGGTATAATAAAACTCTTATCGAGGAGATCTTGCAATTGTTTCTTCAACTGCTCCAATTCCACTAATGCCATTCTGTAAGGGAGCTTTGAGATAGGCTGAGTGCCAGGTAATAGTTCAATGGTAAACTCAGTCTCTCGCTCAGGCGGTAATCCGGGTAAGTCATCTGGAAATATATTAAGAAACTCCCTGACTACGGGGATTTCTGATAACTTCGGATGTGCCCTGTCAGTATCTTCCACAAAGGCTAGATAACCTTCATTCAAAATAACAATATTTCATATCAGACTTCATATACCACAAAGGATTTTCATTTCATTTCACTTATCATCAAACTTTAATAAACTTGTTCTGGGAGATTAAAGACTACACTTTTATCCTTACAATTTACATTGGTGTGGTTGGTTGCTAACCAATCCATACCCAAAATTACATTTATGTCATACATATTAAGCAAAACTAAATCCGCCTCTAGATTTTTATCTCCCACTTTGACTTTACACTTTCTTACAACTAACTCAGTCATTTCGGATTCTTTCAATGGTGTGCTAATACGTAAAATGCATCCTAAAGGTTCTGGCTCTACGTTTAGTTTGTTAACAAATAAAGGGGAAATGAATGAATGCGTAGAGCCTGGGTCTATTAAACATAAAGCTTCACAATCAGATATTAGAAGCTTACCTTTAACCACTGAGTCTGAAGCGTCAGCTGTCTCCTAATCTAGGGCAAACACTCTGCCCTGAGATACTTGTCTCTTACCCTTATCTATCGGTGCCTTAGCTTTCTCTACCACTGGTGTCTCAGTCTTAGTCTCAATAGTCTTCCACTCCGGGCAATCTCGAATAAAGTGTCCTTTCTTCCCACACTTAAAGCAAACACCAGTCTCGTAGTAACACGGTTTAGTGCCATGATTTCTGCCACATTTTGGACACTTCTGATCACCCTTAGGCTTATTAGCTTTCTCGTGAGGCTCATCGATCTTCTGCCTCTTATCTTTCTTCTTACTACTAAACTGATCAAATGACGCCTTACCTTGAGTATGTCTTTTGCCTTGACCTTTACTCTTACCCTAGTCTCATACTGTGCTTGTGCCTTATTAAAGTCTTGCTCAACCATCAAAGCTCTCTGTACGGCCTCGGAGTAGGTCACAATCCGTAAGACTGACAATCGACCCCTGATAGCTGGTCTCAAAACATCGAGAAACTTAGTATCTTTTCTTTCCTCATCCCTAGCCATCAGTAGATCATAACGGCTCAGAATAGTAAACCGGGACTCGTACTATCCCACTGTCATACTTCCTTAGGTCAAGTTCAAAAACTCTGACTGCTTCACATGTTTCACACTCTCTGGAAAATATCGTAGGTGAAAAGCAGCCAAAAACTTATCCCAAGAGATAAACGTGTCCTGTCTCCTTAATGTCCCTTTTACTGATCTCCACCAATGCTCTACCTTACCCTTGAACATATACACGGCTAGAGCAACTCTCTCCTCAGGTCCACAAGTCATGTACTCGAAGACCTTGTCTATCTCAAGTAGCCATACCTCAGCCTCCTTTGGATCTTGAATCCCCTTGGATGCAGGTGGATTCATTTTCTGAAATTGCTTAAGCCTATTAGCACTAGGTATAAACATCGAAGCTACCGCAGGCTATGGCTATGGGGGAGGAATCGTCTGAGGTAGAAGTGGCTGTTGTGGAGGTACTAGTGGATTTTGGGGACTGGATGCCTGATGAACTGGTGATCTAGCTGATGGTGGTGGTGTATTAGTACTTCTAAACTGTTGAGTCATTAGCGCTGTAGATCACGCATACTTGAAGCCATATCAGCTACATTACGCTCTAACAATGCCAGACGTCCCTGTGTATCGGAACTTTCTGGATGATGTGGTGGTGTGATAAGTCTCTAAAATATTCACTTTTTAGAGTATTTTATTGCATCAATTTTGCTTAAATTTTGGAATTTTAATGTAATTTCCTCTCATTTTAATTAAATTGTCTTCATGTGTAGGAATTTTCAGAATAATGAGGAAATCGAGAAAATGGCAAGAAAATCAAGGAAAATGGTTGGATTTGGTGTTTCACACCTAAAAATCATAAACTTAACCTTCTTCAAACTCTAAATCTTATTTCTATTACCTTTAAAAAAATTATTTAAACCTTTAACCCATACTCTACCATATCCCACTTAAATCCTACCCCATTATCACATAAAACCTAAATACACCTAGCCCACCTTAAACCCCAAAAATCCAACAACCCAAAACTAACCATTTTACTTGAGTTTTGCCCAATGGAAAAGTCCAGCCCAAAGAAAGGTTCTGCCAAAGGAAGGAGAACCAATGGAGCCCTAAGGAAATAAAAAGAGGAAGTTGCCGTCAGTTGAGGTGGGGAGGATGGTGGCTGGTGACAACAGCTGAAGTTCTTCACCGTTTACTGCATTTCCTTCACTGTTCTGCACTTTTCTTTAACATACTCCTCAATGTTTAGATGTAGTTTGTAATTAGAATTTCAGTTTTTAAACTTTTGAAGTTTAAGGTTTGTTTCTTGATTTGATTTTTTTTATGCTTTTTCGTTTTCCTTTAAGAATTAGTTTAATCTAAAACCATTTCCTTTATCGTCTTAATTTAAGTTATTGCAATTTTTTTTATTTGCTGTTTTAAAGTTTCTAAAATTTTCTTTTTCTTTGCAAGCTTCTGGTTAGTGTCTTTTTGGTCTTCGTGTTTCTGCCAAACACATTTGTCTTGTAACTCATTTGCGTCTTGTTTCGATTCTGTTCTGAAGTATTATAAGTACTCTGTTCTGCCTTGTCTCCTACATTTTATGCTTGCTCATTGAAGTTGTTGGGCTGCTGAACAACTATGTAAAAAAAATAAAAGAGAAGAGAAAGGTATGATGAGCTGTTAACAGGAAGCTTGTGAGTGGTTTTTACTGCAAAGCTGGAGTTAGCAATGTCATTGCTTGTTGCTGTACGAGAAGAAGAGCAGGAGTTCGCTTGAGCTCCAGTTATGTGGCATTTGGCTTGGGACGTGGCTTGTGGCAAGGCTGGACGCATGGCCCAGGCTGGTGAATCGGAGCATGGCAGGGACGGCAATGGGCCATGTGGCTGCTAGTTTAAGGATTTTACAATTTCTTTAGTTTATGTTTTAAGTTTTATTAGTTAATATTTTAGTTAATTATTTTAATTATTTTTGTTAATTTGTTTTGTTAGAAATTTAGTTTAGTGGCTTATTAGTTTTGGTTCAATGGTTATTTTAGTTTAGTTTATTTAGATATCTAGTTATAACATCTTTACATTTGCATTCTAGGTAAGTTTAGATTAAATTTATTAGTCTCAATTGTTATTTTATGAATTAATTAAATTTTGTTTTTTTTTAAATTAAGGTTTTAGTATTTTATTTTATTTTATCGTGTTATTTTGTATTAAGATTTTATTTTTGTTATTATTATTTTTATTTTATTTTATTTTATTTTTATGCATATTTAGTTTATGTTTTATTTTGGGCATTTTAATAGTTTGTTTAGTTAAAAAAAATTTATTTGGATGAATAAATCTAGGATGACCAATTTTAGTACTTAGCTAAACAATTTATACAATCCTCGTGGGAACGATACTCTACTCACTCTTTATTACTTGTCGCGACCCGTGCACTTGCGGAATAGGTTTTAGATCACAAAAGGTTTTTGGCACCGTTGCCGGGGATTAGTTTAGGTTGTCCTTAGTTAATATTGAAACCAATCATGCCTAGGTTTCGTTCAAGCCTTTTCTTTTTCTTATTTTTGTAAATATTTCTTCCTCTAATAGTTTAATTCTGTTCTTGTGCGAGGCATTATGGTGAATCTAGCAGATCCTAGAACCTTGGGAGATTACGTTATGCCTCGTGTGCCAATGATACATTCAAGCATTAGGAAGCCTGAAATCGAAGCTGACAACTTTGAGATTGAGTCGAACTTCATCCTAATGATCTTGAATTCAAGTCCATTTGGAGGTTTGCCCAGTGAAGATCCATATGCTCATCTTGTCTAATTCTTGGAGATATGTGACCAATGCAAGTACGATGGTGTTTCTGATGATGCCATTCGATTGAGACTATTTTCGTTCTCACTTCGAGATAGGGCAAAGGATTGGCTGCGGTCACTTCCTCATCATTCTATTTGTACGTGGAATGATTTGGCTCATAAGTTCTTAGCTAGATTCATTTCACTTGAGTAAATGGCGAAGATGAGGAATCAAATTTTATCCTTCGAGCAATATGACTCTGAGCCATTTTTTGAAGCATGGGAAAGATTTAAGGACTTGATCAGGAGATGTCCTTCTCATGGATTGCCTATGTGGGTACAAATTCAAACTTTTTATAATGGTTTGGGTAATTCATTGAGAGTAGTAGTTGATGCAACAGCAGGTGGAGCGCTTATGGGAAAGTCTGTTGAGGAAGCATATGAATTGATAAAGGTAATTGCTTCTAATGACTCTCAGTGGCAGTACATAAGAGATGCACCGGAGAAGATCGTCAACAGTTAAAAGCTTGACCTTATTGAAACCTTGTCTTCTCCCGAAGCCACCTGGTCAGAAAAAGTCTACATAAGTCCTTTTATTTCTTGTGAAATATGTGAAGGGAGTCATGCCACTGAGAATTGTCCTATCAATCTGAGTTGGGTGAGTCATCCGAGCTATTCCTCGAGCAACTACGAGAAGCTTTCATCACCCCCTTTAAAGCTCATGGAGACATGTGACCTTTATCATCAAGCTCTTTTACAACCACTGCATCAAGAGGTGTTGAGTGAAGAAGTTGAAAAGCCTACACCACTTGAGCTTATTGAAATTGAAAGTGTGGATGATGAAAAAGAAATGGAGAATATTAAGGGTGAGGAAGAAGTCCAAGAAGAAGGGTTTGAGATTGAAGTTTAAGCTCCAGAGGTTGACAAGAAGTATCGAGAGGCATCCTTCATTGTTTCTTCATGGAACTTTCCACAAAAATCTGAAATGGGTTATATCTTAGAAGATTGTGGAGTTAAGTTCTGTGAAGCAAAGTATCTGATGGGGTCACCTTCCATGGTGGTGCATTATGTGCATCCATCCATCTTCAGACCTTTCAAACCACCGTGAAGGATGACAGAGATAGTCAAGCTAATGACTATATATCAAGCGCTTCTGGGGAGGCAACCCCAGCTTTTTATTAGTTTATTAGTTGTGTTTTTCTTTTATTAGTTTTAGTGTTAGTATTTTGCAGCTTTGATTTCTTTCCTTTTTTTTATTTTGTAGGTTTGAGTCTAAGTTTGGGGGAGCAGTGAAGAGACCTTGTGGGCATGCAATTGAGCTTCAACGGAAAAATTCAAGGGAGTTTCCTTCTATCTTTATTGAATTCTTGAATTACTTACACATTGAGGACAATGTGCACTTCAAGTTTGTGGGGAAGGAAATTTGAGCTAAATTTTTTGAAAAAAAATTCCAAAAATTTTCAAACTTTGAGCTTTAAATGTTTTGCCTTGAGATATATTGTGCTTGATTTGGTTATTTCCCATGTCCCCATGATTGAGTTTATGATTGAGTCTGATTCTGATCTTTAGAAAAGCATGATTATTGAGAAGCATGAGTTGAATTCTTGAACTTTCCTTGTTCTGATTATGGTTTTTTCCATCTTTATGCATTATGTCTTGATCATGGATTGGTATGCTTGTTTAGAGAAGGATTATGTGAATATAGGATTGTATTTGTCTTTGAAGTTGTGAGCATATCCTAGAATTTGTTTGATCTTCTCTTGAGGCGAAATTTTTAGCCCATGCTTAGTTAGGAAAATAATTTAGGCCATCTTTGGATCGTTTGAGCTTCTCAAGCTAACCTTGTACATACTTGCCCTTAGTCACCCAGCTGTGCCAAACTAGCTTATTTTTGTTTATACACCTACAAGTTAATTTCCTTTAGCCAAATAAATACACTTTCTTATCCCTTACCTCGAAAGCATGTGTTTTACTAGGATATATCATGAGCTATGAGCATATTGGGATATATAGATAGGATAAAAAAGAAAGAAAGAAAGAAAAAAATAGAAAAATAGAAAATTCAAAAAAAATATGAATGAAAATGAGAAAAATACAAAAATAGAATAAAGTGTATAACAAAGTAAGAAAAAAACAAGTTTGGGGGAGTTTATTGAAGCTCGAAAAAGTAAAAAAAAATCCTAGAGTGTAATGCATGATTAGGGGTTGTTAAGCCTAAATTGCCTTTTGTCATACCTTTACCCTAGCCTTACATTACAAGCTTATTGAAGTCCTATTAATTCTTGATTGAGTATGACTACATTAGTGGAGAGAGAAGTGAAAAGCAAACCTATGGGTTTGTTCATGCTTTAGAGACTTTGCTTTTTCATGTTTACATAATCTCATCCAGATATGTATGCTTCCATATGTGATGGACACTTCACACACACACACAAAGAATCTAATTAGGATTTGGGCATGTGATTGGTGGAAACTCTATGCTGATAAATAATTGTGATTTTTTTCTTAGATTAGATCAGTACTTTTTCTATGAGGTGTTTGTGGGGAATGAATCTATCAAGTGTATGTTATCTTGTGGCATGTTTTGAGATTGTTTTGCTTGAGGACAAGCAAAATATTAAGTTTGGGGGTGTGATAAGTCTATAAAATATTTACTTTTTAGAGTATTTTATTGCATCAATTTTGCTTAAATTTTGGAATTTTAATGTAATTTTCTCTTATTTTAATTAAATTGTCTTCATGTGTAGGAATTTCCAGAATAATGAGGAAATCGAGAAAATGACAAGAAAATCAAGGAAAATGGTTGGATTTGGTGTTTAACACCTAAAAATCATAAACTTAACCTTCTCCAAACTCTAAATCTTATTTCTATTACCTTTAAAAAAATTATTTAAACCTTTAACTCATACTCTACCATATCCCACTTAAATCCTACCCCATTATCACATAAAACCTAAATACACCTAGCCCACCTTAAACCCCAAAAATCCAACAACCCAAAACTAACCATTTTACTTGAGTTTTGCCCAATGGAAAAGTCCAGCCCAAAGAAAGGTGCTGCCAAAGGAAGGAGAACCAATGGAGCCCTAAGGAAATAAAAAGAGGAAGTTGCCGTCAGTTGAGGTGGGGAGGATGGTGGCTGGTGACAGCAGCTGAAGTTCTTCACCGTTTACTGCATTTCCTTCACTGTTCTGCACTTTTCTTTAACATACTCCTCAATGTTTAGATGTAGTTTGTAATTAGAATTTCAGTTTTTAAACTTTTGAAGTTTAAGGTTTGTTTCCTGATTTGATTTTTTTTATTCTTTTTCGTTTTCCTTTAAGAATTAGTTTAATCTAAAACCATTTCCTTTATCGTCTTAATTTAAGTTATTGCAATTTTTTTTGTTTGCTGTTTTAAAGTTTCTAAAATTTTCTTTTTCTTTGCAAGCTTCTGGTTAGTGTCTTTTTGGTCTTCGTGTTTCTGCCAAACACGTTTGTCTTGTAACTCATTTGCTTCTTGTTTCGATTCTGTTCTGAAGTATTATAAGTACTCTTTTTTGCCTTGTCTCCTATATTTTATGCTTGCTCATTGAAGTTGTTGGGCTGCTGAACAACTATGTAAGAAAAAAAAAAGAGAAGAGAAAGGTATGATGAGCTGTTAACAGGAAGCTTGTGAGTGGTTTTTACTGCAAAGCTGGAGTTAGCAATGTCATTGCTTGTTGCTGTACGAGAAGAAGAGCAGGAGTTGGCGTAAGCTCCAGCTATGTGGCATTTGGCTTGGGACGTGGCTTGTGGCAAGGCTGGATGCTTGGCCCAGGCTGGTGAATCGGAGCATGGCAGGGACGGCAATGGGCTATGTGGCTGCTAGTTTAAGGGTTTTACAATTTCTTTAGTTTATGTTTTAAGTTTTATTAGTTAATATTTTAGTTATATTAATTTAATTGTTTTTGTTAATTGTTTTGTTAGAAATTTAGTTTAGTAGCTTATTAGTTTTGGTTTAATGGTTATTTTAGTTTAGTTTATTTAGATATCTAGTTATAACATCTTTACATTTGCATTCTAGGTAAGTTTAGAGTAAATTTATTAGTCTCAATTGTTATTTTATGAATTAATTAAATTTTGTTTTTTTTAAATTAAGGTTTTAGTATTTTATTTTATTTTATCGTATTATTTTGTATTAAGATTTTATTTTTGTTATTATTATTTTTTATTTTATTTTATTTTTATGCATATTTAGTTTATGTTTTATTTAAGGCATTTTAATAGTTTGTTTAGTTAAAAAATTTTTCATTTGGATGAATAAATCTAGGATGACCAATTTTAGTACTTAGCTAAACAATTTATACAATCCTCGTGGGAACGATACTCTACTCACTCTTTATTACTTGTCGCGACCCGTGCACTTGCGGAATAGGTTTTAGATCACAACATGGTGGAGTAGGAGCGGGTGGAGGTGTCTCAGGTGGTATAGAAGTCTCTGGCCTCCACCGTGGCAGCCTACCTCTACCATGTCGCATCACTGTTATAATAACACATGCATGCATTAGGATGATATCCATTACTACTTTTTTAGTTCACAGTCGGACATGTACAGTACTGTGAGGTGTGACATGGGATGTAAACACTCTTTAAAACCTTTTTATAGACTGACTCAAGTAGACAAACCTTGCTCTAATACCAATCTGTCTCACCCCGAAAATACAAGATAATTTCAATAACAAATTAGCGGAAGAAAGGATTTTGGAGCTGACTCTTTCCTTTTCTTTAACTACGGTTTGTGTAGCGAGTAGTCTTACTCCTTTAATTTTGATTTACTATTCATCGATTACAATTCAAGGTTGATTTCCTTAGGTTTCAGTTCATTTCATAACTTAAAATACTATTCACATCAACAATCAACCAACCCTCATTTAGATCCCGTTTTAACTCGATTTTTGAAAATAATCACATATTCATACTTATCACATCTCACACTACATTACTATACAAAATTATCAAATTCCAAGTACATAGGAATGGTAAACATATATACCGAGCTATGAACTGAGGTCTGACGTCTAGCTTGAAATGTCAAAACGAGGAATGGCTCTAATCAAATGTTGCTATCTCAGCTTAACCTGTGGAGGAGAGTGAGGGGGTGAGCTTTTGGGGAAAAGCCTAGTAAGCCACTACACAAGGGCAGAGATAGTAACAAACAGGATATAGCACCACTAATGCATGCAACACGTGTTTCGTGTAAAATCGCATATTAACAACTCATTTAAACTTCATATCTCATGTAACTCAATAGCACCATGCCTTTATGGTAAAACCGATGCAATGCACGTAAAACGATGCAAAGTCGATTTTGTCAAACCATGTAGTTATCATAAAAGCAATGCTTCATAAAGTTCAATCACATATCATGTAATCTCATATATCATGTTCATAAAACATTTCTTGTTAGGCAAACCCAGTAATTCAACTAATAAAGTCTTAGCCTACTGTAGCTATCAGCAAGCAATCCTTGTTACCCCGGAACTAGGGTGTTACCTATGGCCATAGATCCTCGTCATCTCCAATCCCAGTGATCAGCCAGAATTGGAACCTGTCAACGACAATGTTGGACAAGCCTCGTATTGCCTATATAAGAGCATCAGCTACTCGGGCATGTTCCATATGCTCTATTAGTCTCATAGTACAATGGGATGCCATAAAAGTCTGTAAACTAGTCATCATCTTATGTTTTGAAGTTTCACATCAATAGGATATACAAGCAATGCATGCTCAATTCAAAAACTCATATGGATATGCTATAAACACATATCATTCACATACTTCAAAACATGATGTAAATGAGATGTAAAAGCTTTTATACATTTCGTATAAACTTCATGTAAGCTTAAATCTCATAAAACAATTATGCATAATGATGCAATAACTTGATGTAAACATGGAGATCTACATCCAACTTTAATCAATTTTGCAAATATAATAATAAAATAATTATGCAAAATTTCTGCAATAAGACGTGGTTAAAATGTGTTATTAACCAGCCTGTAAAGGAAAATCAATTTATATCTCCAATAGCAGCACATCTCGAAATTCACATCCAAATCAATTTCTTTACTTCATAAACTTTTCATTTATTTTATAAATCATTACGTGTAGCTCATGTAGGGCACTTACCCTGTAAGCTACTGTTCGTAACTTGCATAGCAACTTACCGAAAGCAAAGACTAAGCTCGTTCGTTTAAGCTTGGCAATCCGTGTATTGTATACCACCAACCCGCGTCGTTAACACTACAAGCATATATAGACAGTGTCAATTACCACCTTACAACTTTCCTTATGGAAACGCCTTTGGCCAATACTTAAAACACTTCTTTAGGGTCAATTTTACCCCATTATAACACTAGAAATAGGCCTAGAAAAATTAGAAATGCACCTTATATCCAATTTAGAAAGAACCGAAAATTCCAGCACTGCTTACCTTGTGCAGCAGAAATTTCCAGAACAGATTTCCCCTATCAAACTTGGTCCGTTTGATTTGATTCTTGGATATGTGGTAGAGAAAAGGTAGATCTTCAATTGATCCTTCTTGACTGTTTTAAGAAAAAGTCATCTTCCTGATCGTTTCTGCCCTACAAAATGATTCTCTCAATCTCGTCAAAACAGGGCAGCTTGACAGACTTGACTTCCAGCAACCTTTTCAGCAGTCAAACGAACTCCGTTTGAGATTAATTTCGGATATGTTTTAGAGGAGAAGATTTGGAACAACTTTCATGAAGGGAAGAAAAACTAAAACGGACTGGAAATAGGATGAAAAATGGCAACAAAATCTGCTTGCACAGTGAATTACGGGATTTCCATCTTTCCTACCAATCTCTCATGTTTTGTTTTTCTTTCTTTCTTTCTTTCTATCTTGGCTTTTAAATAGCTGAGGAAAGGGCCTGGAGTAAGAAGTTGGCTGGTCATTCAATGAAGGAAAGAAATAATTAACCTACACTTGATAAGAGGGAAGCTTATCCCATAAGCTTTTCAACCCAAAAGTCTAAGTTTGCATAAACCTTGCTTCCTTGACCTTCTTTCTTTGACTTTGCTTCTTTTCCCATATTCTACAAGGGTTGGCCGGCCGCTTTTGTTGTGAAAGCACCCATTGCAATGGTGTGAAAGCACTAATTACAATGGTGTGAATGCATTAGTTGCATGGTGTAAAAGCACTAATTGCAATGGTGTGAAAGCATTAGTTGCATTGGTGTGAAGGCACTAATTGTAATGTTTTTTCATGCTTTTTTTCTGGCTTTCACTTATTTTTTTGGGTAACTTTGCTTGCAATTTCTGTGTTGCCTTGTAACTTATAAAGGAAGGGAAAAATTTAATTAAATAATGTTTTAAAGCTTATCTCATAAGCTTAAGGAAAAAAATAGATTATTTTTTTCTTTTTTTTTCCCAAGTTTTCCATAATTCATTCTTTCTCCAAACAAAGCCTTAAATCATTTTCCATATTCCTCATGACTTCAAAATATACTGAATTAATTTAATAATGATTTATAAAATAGTGATTCTTACAGAAATAATATAACAATATTAATAAGAGTTATTAGTGAAATTTGCATTTGAAAAATAATAAAGTGAAAATCCAAGAATAATAAATTGACTAAAATGAAAAATATTGCATGATATAGGTGGAGAGAAATAGAAGGAAAGAATATAATTTAATTTGAATTTCATTGTGGTCATAAATAGAAAAACAAAATAAATTAAATTGTGAGCATGTTTTGGTATTCAATGAGAGACCAAGATACGCCAATGAGGCCTTGGCTTAGTGGCAAGGAGGAAGTCTTGAGACTTTGAGGTCTCAAATTCGAGTCTCACCAAGTGTGAGCTTGAGTTAGTCTAGTTATTTACTAGTTTGTTTAGTTTGTTATATTTATTTACTAGTTTACCTAGTTTGAGTAATGTGATTTTCATAGTTACCTGTTCATGGAATGTAATATACTGATTGTGATTGTAACTTCTAATGAAAATGTACTACACAAAAAAATAAGAGACCAAGATACATTAACTATGGAAATTAATAAAATGGATTGTACTTCTAATATAAGTAAATGATGGAAATAATATTAATAGAGAAGAAAGATAAATTGTAAACTTTGAATTGGAAAATAATAAATATAATGTAAGAACAAAATATTTGACTATAATAAATAATTAAAGATAATAGAATTTTAAATGAAATTAAAGTTAGGAAAATGAATCAATTTAATTGTAGTTAAATTTTGCTATTTAATAAGAAACAAAATAATTCAACAGGATTAATAAAATAATTACTAGAATTGAAATATGAACTAATATTATTATTGGTAGAAATTAGAATTGGGAAAAGATTTCAATCTAAGTATAATTATGTTAAGCATTTAGTAGGAAATCAATTAAATAAATTATTGGCATTTACAAAATGAAGAATAGAGATTTATAAAAATATTCATTTAAGTTATATATGAAATTTTAAATAGAAATTGAAATTATTGATGACATGATAATTGAAAAGAGAATGAGAATTTAATTGAAATTATATTTGAATATTTAGTAGAAATAAAATAAACTAATTATTGAGGATGATAAATAGAAGATATCAAATTGTAGAATATTTTTTAGAATAATAATATAGAATTTTAAATATAGTTTAGTATCATTGTGCAGTGAGAAGTACGAGGAATAAAGAAGCGTAAATGGTACTATCGAATTCTTACATTGCGCAGAAATAGAGGCAAGAGACATATATGAAAGTTGCATAGGAATTTCATTACATGGATTGATTTTACAAGAAATAGTTTACATGAACTGGATTAGATGAAATGATTCACACGAATCGCATTACATGAAATGATTTACACAAAATGCATTACACAGAAGGATTTACATAAATTAATTTACAGGAAATGAGTTACACGAATTATTTTACAAGAAATGCTTTACATGATTTGAAATTATATGAAATGTTTTACATGAATTGAATTTCATGAAACGAATTACATGAATTGACTTATATGAAATGATTTACCTGAATTGAATTGCATGGAATGATTTGCATGAATCGATAAATAGATGAAATGATTCATATGAACTTGATTTACAGGAGATGAATTACATGACATGATTTACATGAACTGAATTACATGAAACGATTTATATGATTTGATTTATATGAAATGTTTTGAAACAGTTGCTCCTAGTGATCATGCATATAGCTATATAACTGCGAGACCTGATCAGGTCCGTAGGTATATTGATTATGACTACGAGACTTCGGTCCGCATGTTTATTGACTATGACTGTGAGACTCCGGTCCACAGGTTTATTGATACGATTGTGACTCTGATCAAGTCACAGGTTTATGATTGTGGGATTATTGGTCAAGCCCACAGGTTTACGCAGTGAGCACTTGACCAGTGAGAACTGTGAGTGATTGACGATGGCCATTCATTACAAGTTATTTATATCGTGCTTGATTCTATTGGATGTGACTGTCTCTACTGTACTGAACTGAATTGATGACTGATACTGAACGGTTTACTGATACTGAATTGTTTATTAATACTGAATGGTTCATTACATGGTATACTGAATTGTTTACTAAACCGTTACTGGATTTATACTGAACCGTTTACTGAAATGATTGACATAAATTGTTTACATACTACATATTTGTTTAAAATGATTGTTAAATATTTTAATAATTTATATTTGCATTACTTTTACAATACATAATTAAGTTTATTTAATTGCATATAATCCAACTTTTATATATGTTTCTTACTGGGCTTTCCCAAAGCTCACCCCTTCTCAACCTCCCAGATAGCTTATCGATATACAAGAAGTCCATTGCTTTTAGTTAGTCGAAGAAATCGCTAGAAGTTAAAAGGACCAGGTGATCATGTATTTGTTAAATGTTTATTTATATTCAGACATGTATTTACATAACAGTTGTATTTATGAAATAAAGCATAAATATGTTTCAGAAATTAGTGGGATGTAACTTATGTGAAGTTTATTGTGAACGGAATCGTAGTTATTATATTATAGTTAGTATTTAATTTATTATTATTAATTAAATTAATGGTAAACTAAATTAGTTGAAATGAAAAGATGAATTGTACTTACACCGATATTGAACACAAACCTATTGTTACCGATTAATTGAAAAAAAAAAAGATAGTATCGAAAGGAAAACATTTAGTTGGAATTTTATAATTCCGGACGTTACAATAACATTTGAATTGAACGTTTAAACATCAATCCAGAGTAGAACCATAATCCATAATTGAACATCAAACCTGAATTCATTTAATCCTTCATCCATACTACAACCATTTGATTCAATTCATCATAATTTCATTTTCATACTTAATAAATAAACAATGTAAAGTCAGAATAGTATCTCACTTACCCAAAATTTCCAGCAATTATGCTTCTTCAAAGTTCAGAAAATCAATCTTTCCCCAATTCTGTTTTTGGCCAGAAGCTAAACTCCCTCTTAATTCTCCAACAACCGTAAACTTCTCTTCTCTTCCTTTTGGTTTCCAGCTCTCCTAGTCATATTTCCCATATGCATCATTCACTTAATCCAAATTTCGGAAAAGCATAATTAAATCATGACACACAATAGCATTTCCTTACCTCAAACTGAAAAATGACAGAAATTCAACTCCTTTCTCTCTTGGATTCTCATGGCAATACTCCTCCAAACACATGCAATGCTTAATTCATGTTTACTCTTCAACACGTCTTCACAAATTCCACCTTGGGTAATCAAAAAATGGTCACAATCCTCTCAAACCATGGCTGTCACCATGCTTCACTTCTAAACTAAGATGGATAGAAAATGAGGGGAGGGGAAATGGTGCCACACATGATTTGAGAACTCACTTGAGAAGAAAGAATGCTTGAATCGGTTGGGAAGAGGCTAAATAAATTCTGTTCCATAAGGGTTTGCCGAATTGGATAAGGAAAGAATTGGGGAAGAAAGCTATCGGTTTGGGGAAGGGAGAAGGGATTTCACATTTTGGGCAAAAGGGCTGACAAATTTTATTTTATTTTTGCTGCTCATTAACTCCATTTTATGTTTCAAGCCTTACTTAAAATTTCTCAATTTCCATGTAGGTAGTTTAATCTAATTAAATTTTGGACCCCTATAAACATTATTTCCATTCCATTTTGGTCCTTTCCAAAACACTTTTAATCATGCTAAGCCCCCAAATTAAATTAACTTTTTTGATTTAATGAAATCATTTGATCAACCTTCAAATTACTTCGTTTTGAGCCTAACTTCCAACAATTAATGGTATTGATCTACAATGATTCTAAGGGCATGCCATACGTGATCAGAAACGTCTCTAATTTAGCTTTTCAAAGAAATTTGAATCACTTAAATCGGAGTTCTCTATCAAAAGTTATGCTCGTTTCTTTACTGACCGCTCACAATCAGAATTTCCTGATTATAACATGAATGTAAAAATTCATTGCTGTTGATCCATATTGAATTAGATAGCAAGCATTATACTGTCGAAAATCTTATTGAGTTAGCTTTTTAGCAAAATTTGAATCGCCTTAATCGGAGTTTCCTATTAAGAGATATGCTTGATTCTTTACATAGGTGTCGACTGATAGGTTTTACTGCACATGGTTTAATTTCAAATTTTTTTGTATTAATCTGTAAGGAATTTGTCACATCTCGTGTCTACATTATTTCACGTTTTTCCACACATTTCATATGGTTGGGCTGTTTGTGATGCCTTACTTTCCTTTTTTCGTATACAGTAACTATTTAACAACTGTAATTTATAATTAATAAAATATTTACGTGCTGAGAGTTTATTTAACATTTACATCCACTGTTTAATTTACAATACTATAGCACTGTAGAATATGTCTGAACATATAAAATAAATGATTATACCTCCAGGATATAAGCTCGCTATCTCGGGGCACTATATGCGCAACCAACAATCCTTAGATGTTAATCACGTAGTCACTGGAAATACACTGTAGATGTTAAAATAAAGAGTGAGCAAACCACGGCTCAGTAAGAGAATTGTATGCAAAAATAAAAATTTTCCAAAATCTATATGCAATAAAATCCTTATTTTCCTATAGGTGCTTTAGGGACCAAAATAGGAAGGATACTATAGTTGGCTAGGGGTTCGAATGGAGTAAGGAAGGTATTTTGAAATATCTGTCTTGTCCCGCAACCTAGAAGTGACTATAGAGAGTAAGTATTGTCTTTGAGATCAATCGTTTTCCATTTCATTTTATATCGTTTTCAAAATAATGCTTTTATAAAATAAAGCATTTAAATAAATTAAACTAATATTCATATATTCTTTAAAAAATATTAGTTTAAATTATCATAATTCTCATTCAAACTCATTTCACATGTCACTGAAAAATCATAATTAGTACAACACTTCATATAGCACAATAAGCTATTAGAAATCATTTTCATTTTCATATAAAACATATTCATATACTTTTGCATTTAATACACATTTTTCATATCATATATCATTTCATATCTCATAAAAGTAGAGATTAAGATATCACCCAGAATGTATATCATGCTAGAGAAAGAGTACCCAGTAGGACAATAATAATCATGTCAGATCTATGACCATAGTCTAGGGTAGTCCTCAGTTGAACACTGATCAGGTGTCAATCGGGACTGAATACATATCACATGTCACATATTGGCATGATATGGGCCTAGCAGTCTCAAAACAATATTTTCATAGTCATATCACCTTTATGGAAATAGTTAAAATTAGTAAATCTTCAATAAGTCAATACAGGATTTTATTACTTCATAAAGTGAATATTTATTAAAAATAATTTATAAAATATTCACTTTCCATCTTTTCATCTCATAAACCATATCATATGGTGTAAAACATGTAAGAAGAATATTCTATATTCTCACTTTTAGTAAAAATGATAACATGAATATTTAATTAATATTTTTCGGTATATTCATGTTTTATGAAAAATAATAAAATTTTCATTTTCCAAGGCTAGGAAATCATGAAATCATGCAATTAAATATTTTCTAATATTTTTAGAAAATATTCTAGAAATTTTCAGCAGCATAACGGCTGATGTTACCCTAGCCCTTTTGCAAATTAAACACAGCAAATTAAACACAGTTCCAATTTTCACAAACAGCCTCAATTCCACAGATTTTCATGTAATTCATTTCAAGAATATTCATAATAAATTATTTGCATAATAAATATGCATTCAAAATATCGCTACAGGTTACACACGCATCCCTTATCTGTGTAGCATATTCGAACTCTTATTGCGCACCACTCGAAATCCATTATTCCCGGGCTGCAAATAATTTCACCAAAATTATTAGGTTAATAAATACTTATTTTTAAGCTATTACTTATGTCTTTATGCAGCCATATTGTACACTGCAATTATTTGTAGTACAAATTCTACCGGTAGTATAACGTAACTTCTTCGTTTTGCGTCGAAATTTAAATATGAGCATACCGGCAGACTCCTTATAATTCCTACAGTCGAAATCTACTCTCAAACCATCAAGGACAGCCATGAACCTATTCCCCTTCACCTTCGTCGAAATTCCCTATAGGCATTCTTGATTGATTTTCATCAATTTAATGATATTAAGTTATTCTACTATGCTCAATGATTTATTTGGCACCATTTATAAGCTTGAAACATTATTAGACAAAAATTCCATGCTTGGCCGAAAGCTTCTCCCATGGTCCGTTTTTATTTTTCAAAATTTAAACAAACCCATGGCTAGAAACATAATCACTAAGCTTAGATGAATTGATTCATGCCATTAGATTCAAGAAAAACACAAAGAATTGTGAACTTACCAAGCTTGGCCGAAACTTTGGGGAGTTGTTTCTCCTTGTATAGTGCCTTGTAGGATGAGATCTTGGTGTAGAATTCTAGAGGGGAAAGAGAGGATCAATTTTGGTATATGATTTTTATAGAAATTCTAAGTAGATCAAGAGATCTAAACTTTGAATTTTTTTTCTTTCTTTCTTTTTTCTTCAAAATGTCATGGGTTTCTTAGAGGAAGAAGGTGAACAATGACTGCCAGCAGTTTAGTGACTTTTAAAAATATTCTAAAACCTGCAAAATGACCAAAATGCCCCTAGTTATGAAATTTTGGACGATTTTGCCCTTATGATCCCGCTGGCGTAAAAACCATGTAAACGTGCTCCAAAGTTTCAGATTCCAGTTCCAAATAGTCATATTAAACAAATCTTGATGATTGGAAGTAGTTTTGTTGACGCACGGTACACGGATAGTGAGAAATTATGATTTTACCCCCACGACCAGCCAACAAATTTTTCTGTTTTTGCAACTGTTTCTGAAAATCTATTGACACCATGTTGAAGTACTTTTCATGTAAAATAACATGATATTTTTACTTCGTCCTAATTCATTTTAGTTTGGGAGGAATTTAAGAAAATACCCTTGGGACATATCCGTCATTTCTCAATTTGTTTGCCAACAAATTCAAATAATGAAAATAATATAATTTCAAGTCTCTAAAATTTCCTCCTTATAATCGTTTCACCATCTATACACTATTCCCACATTCATATTTTCATCTGGGCGTGAAAATTTAAGTGGGGCCCACATTATTGCATATTTATAATTCACAACCTATTTACAAAATAAATCATTTATTAATTAATAAATGAATATTCATACATGTACAGTACAAAATAACTGGGTCTCACATTTCTCCCCACCTTAGAAAATTCGGTCCTTCGAATTTCATTTAGACCACTCACTGAAACAACTCTAGGTACTTCTCCTGCATCAGGCTCTTTAACTCCCATGTCGCCTCCTCCTCGTAATGGTACTACTAGAGCACTTTCACCAATAGAATAGTCTTAGATTGCAATACCTTATCCTTCCGATCCAAGATCCTGACAAGTCTCTCCACGTAACTCATATCCTTTCGGATCTTTAGTGGCTCATGCTGAATCATGTGGGAGGGATCTGGATGGTATCTCCTGAGCATCGAGACATAGAATACATTATGCATTGTTGACAACTCTGGGGGTAGTGCTAATCTGTACGCCACGCCTCCTACGCAATCTAAGATCTCGAATGGTCCGATCTATTGTGGACTCAACTTCTTTTTCTTGCCAAATCTTATAATACCTTTAGACAGCAAAACTTTCAAAAACACATAATCACTTGGTGAGAACTCTAGTTGTCGACGTCTCCTATTTGCATAACTCTTCTGCCGACTCTGAGTTGTACGTAGTCTCTCACAAATAATCTGTACATCCTTAGATGCCTGCTCTACCAGATCAGGAGCTAATAGCTTTCTATCTCCCACTTCTTCCCAAGCAATGGGTGATTGACACCTTTTGTCATATAACGCCTCATATGGTGCCATGTCGATACTCGTCTGATAACTATTATTATAAGCAAACTTGGCTAGTGGTAAGTGATCGTCCTAGGAGCCCTTAAAATCTAGTGCACATGCCCATAACATATCCTCAAGCGCCTGTATCACTCGCTCGGACTGTCCATCACTCTGCGGATAAAAGGCGGTGCTGAAATTTAATTGGGATCCAATAGCCTCCTGAAATCGCTCCTAAAAGTGGGATGTGAATCAGGAATCCCTATTAGATGTGATACTCACTGGAACACCATGTAGTCGTACTATCTTTCGTACATATAAATCGGCAAGGGCATTGAGAGGATCTGTAGCTTTGATGGCTAAGAAGTGGGCGAACTTCGTCAATCTGTCTACTATCACCCATATAGTATCATGACTCCTCCGAGTTCTAGGTAAAACCATAACGAAATCCATCATAATATGCTCCCATGTCCATGTAGGAATCAGTAGAGGCTGTAGTAGACCTGCAGGCTTCTAATGCTCAATTTTAGCTTGTTGGCATGTGAGACATCTAGCTACAAACTCTGCTATGTCTCTCTTCATCTTCAGCCACCAATAAACCCTCCGTAAATTCTAGTACATCTTAGTGCTGCCTAGATGCAGAGTGTACTTAGAGGTATGGGCCTTTGTCAAAATCAGATCTCTGAGCTGCTTATCACTGGGAACACTGATCCGACCTTAGAACCTCAAAATCACATCGGTGCCAATCTCAAAATCTGATTGTACACCCACCTGTATCTAACTGGCAACCCTAATGCAATACTCATCTGTCCTCTGAGCATCCTTGTTCTGTCCCATCATATTCGACTCAATCCTAAAACTGGCCATAAATCCATAACTTTCAGAGGCAACCACACTAACACTAAGGCTTGAGAACTACTCTAACAAGTCGTGTTCCCTGACCTTCATATATGACACCATCGCCATGTGTTTCCGGCTCAGAGCATCACCACCACGTTAGCTTTCCCCGAGTGGCATAATATCTCGCAGTCATAGTCCTTAAGCAGCTCCATCCATCTCCGTTACCTCATGTTCAACTCACGCTGCAAGAATAAGTAATTCAGACTCTTATGGTCTGTATATATATGAAATGTCTCACCATAAAGGTAATGCTGCCATATCTTTAGTGCAAATATCACAACGGCTAATTCAAGATCATAGGTCGGGTAGTTCTTCTCATGCTCCTTCAGCTGTCGAGAACCATATGCAATCACCCGACCATCCTGCATCAATACACACCTTAACCCCTGTGCGGAAGCATCAGTATACACTGAGAATCCACCTAATCTGCTAGGCAGGGTTAAACCTGGAGTAGTAGTAAGTCTTCGCTTCAACTCCTAGAAGCTGCGCTCACATGCATCTGACCACTCAAATCTAACATCCTTATGTGTGAGTCGCATCAACGAAGCAACTAATCTGGAGAACCCCTCAACAAATCGTCTGTAGTATCCGGCTAAACCCAAGAAACTTCTGATCTCGGTCAAAGTATTAGGTCTTTCCCACTGACTATGGCCTCTATCTTGGACGGATCAACAGATACCTCGTCTTTTGACACCACATGTCCAAAGAATATCACATGATCCAGCCAGAACTCACACTTACTGAGCTTAGATATAACTTTTGGTCTCTGAGGGTCTATAAAACTATACGAAGATGCTGCTCATGCTCCTCCGAAGACTTAGAATACACTAAGATATCATCTATAAATACTATCACAAACTGATCCAGAAAGGGCTTAAACACCTCATTCATGAAACCCATAAATGCTGCAGGGGCATTAGTCAACCAGAACAGCATCACCAGAAACTCGTAGTGTCCATATCGAGTCCAAAATGCTGTCTTAGGAACATTCGAATCTCGAATCTTAAGCTGATGATAACCCAATCGGAGATCAATCTTAGAAAATATCTGTGCACCCCTCAGCTGGTCAAATAAATCATCGATCCTGTGTAGGAGATACTTATTCTTGATGGCGGCCCTATTCAACATCCGATAATCAATACATAGTCTCAGGCACCCATCCTTCTTCCGGACAAATAAAACTGGTGCACCCTATGGAAACACACTGGGTCGGATAAACCCCTTATCCAATAACTCCTAGAGCTGCTTCTTAAGCTCCTCCAACTCTGTTAATGCGATCCGATACGAGGGCTTAGAAATGGGCTCCATGCTGGGTACCATCTCTCTATCCGATGTTAACCTTGGTAACTCCTCTGGGAATACGTCCGAAAACTCCCCAACCATAGGAATATCATGCAACTCAGGACATCTCTTTCCCACATCTTCCACGTAGGCAATATAACTTTCAACACATTCATATAACATTGAAACAATTTAGTAAACATATCATTTTATTATCATTGATCATAAAGCTTTACAACATATTTTTCTGGTTGAGAGAAGATGACAAACTTGGTATAACAATTTAACTAACAAAATTCGTAGCTAACCAATCCATTCCTAATATTACATCAAAATCATACATCATTAACAAAATTAGGTTAGCTGTTGTATTCTTCTCTCCTACCATTACATTACAATTTTTATACATTATATCTGTCATTTGAGCCTCTTTAAAATGTGTATTTACTTGCAAAGTAATTCCTAATGGCTCCGGTTTTACTGAAATTCTGTTAGCACAAGCAGGTGATATAAATGAATGAGTTGAGCTAGGATCGAGTAATGCTAAGACAAGTATATCAAAAATATATATTTTACCTTTAATAACATCTTTAGATGCATCAGCAGTCTCCTGGTCTATTTACCCTTCTCCGTTACAGTCGCCCGTCGCAGCTGAGAAGGTGTAGCTCTTTCAGTCTCAGCTGGAGCTGTTGGTGCTGATAATGATGGAATAGGGGCTGTGGTGATAGATACAGCTGACTCCTGTAACATCGGGCAATCCCTTATCAAATGCCTTGTCTGCCCAATCTAAAACAGGCCTTCGTCAACAGATAGAAAGGTCGTGTACCATGCGACCCACCACACATCGTACACCTGGTCGCAAGACTCCTCTGTGTCGAGGTAGGGCTAGTAGTGGGGGTAGTAGTGGCTGATCTCGTAACTAGGCCCTTTGTAATCTGGATGCCCGACAGTCTAGCCCTCTTAGGTTGATCTCTGGCTGATCTGTCCTCAACGCCCCTCTTTGCTTTATCCTTACTCTTAAACTTAGTCTTCGATGCTGGCTCGGTATGAAATTGCTCAAAATCATGTTCGCATAACTGAGCATGCCTAATAACCTCATTATAAGTCCTGATGTCGAACGGAGCCAACTTCATCTAATCGAAGGTCTCAGCCCAGCCTTAAACCGATCGATCTTATGCTGCTCATTAATCTATGCCAGTGGATCGAATCTACTAAGTGTCGTGAATCGTAACTCATACTGATCCACCGTCATGCTGCCCTATACTAACTCCATGAACTCCTGCTGTAACTTCTTCTGGGTAGTATCTGGAATATACTAGCGGCAGAATGCATCCTCAAATATCTACTAAGAAATCACCGGATGCTGGGCAAACAAAAATGTCTGTGCGGACTTCCACCAGTGCTCTGCATCATCTGTCATCTGGAACACTGCTAGTCTAATCCTCTCTGTATCTGTACACCTCATGTACCAAAACAACTTCTCTACTGGTGTAATCCACTGCTCTACCACCAATAGGTCCCTATCACCCTTAAACTTCGACGGATTAAGCTTAGTAAACTGCCGCACTATAGCTACATCACAATACGACTCTACATCCTTGGGCGATTGTACTAGTGGCGGTGGTGGTACGGCCTGTGCCTACTACACTGGCAGTGGTGCAGGCTAAGGCTCGGGAATAGGTTGTGCAAGAGGTGGTGCAATAGGTAGAGCTACTGGAGCTGTGGCTGCCCTTTCCCTCTCAGCTCTATCGGTAGCTCGATCAGCATTATACATAGCGATAAAATCTGCTCCATCCTATTCATTTTGGTATTAGGGCTTCAGGCTGCGGAGGGAGTGCAGGTTCTGGGGTAGGCTCCGGTACTGGCTCCGGAATAGGTGCCGCCCTACTGCGTCCTCTACCTCGTTGACCCCTACGTCCACTCATTTCTGCACAGCACAGACAATTTTCCAATTTTTGATTAGTGACTTATTTATATATCCAGACTATATAGTACTACAGGAGAAATAATCCATTTCACTTTATCTTAAGACATCAAACTAACCTCGCTCTGATACCCATAAAACTATCACATCCCGTATCTACATTATTTCACGTTTTTCACACATTTATATGGTTGGATTGTCTGTGATGCCTATACAGTAATTATTTAACAATTGTAATTTATAATTAATAAAATATTTACATGATGAGAGTTTATTTACCATTTACATCCCCTATTTAATTTAAAATACTATAGCACTGTATAATATGTCTAAACATATAAAATAAATGATTATACCTCCAGGATATAAGCTCGCTGCCTCGAGGCACTATATGCGTAACCAACAATCCCCGAATGTCAATCACGCAGTCACTGGAAATACTCTGTAGATGTTAAAATAAAAGGGTGAGCAAACCACGACTCGGTAAGAGAATTGTATGCAAAACTAGATATTCCGAAATCTATATGCAATAAAATCCTTATTTTCCTATAGGTGCTCTAGGGACCAAAATAGGAAGGATACTATAGTCGGCAAGGGATCCGGATGGAGTAAGGAAGGTATTTTGAAATACCTGCCTTGTTTTGGAACCTAAAAGAGACTATAGAGAGTAAGTATTGTTGTTGAGATCAATCGTTTTCCATTTCATTTTATATCTTTTTCAAAATAATGCTTTTATAAAATAAAGCATTTAAATAAATTAAACTAATATTCATATATTCTTTAAAAAGAATATTAGTTTAAATTATCATAATTTTCATTCAAACTCATTTCACATGTCATTGAAAAATCATAATTAGTACAACACTTCATATAGCACAATAAGCTATTAGAAATCATTGTCATTTTCATATAAAACATATTCATATACTTTTTCATTTAATACACATTTTTCATATCATATGTCATTTCATATCTCATAAAAGTAGAGACTAAGGCATCACCGAGAATGTATATCATGCTAGAGAGAAAGTACCCAGTAGGGCAATAATAATCATGTCAGATCTATGAGTCATAACGATTTCGTCCAAAAACTTGACCACTTGACGATTTTGGAAACTTTGAAAATAAGGAGTCGCCACCAATCTTTTTTGACTAGATGTGATTGGTCACCTAAAAAATATTTATCCTTTTAACAAAATCTAAAAAATATTTAAGTTTTATTAAAAAGATAATTTTGGTCCACGAAAGCAAGATTTGGGTTCGGGGGTACGGTTACGTGTGAGGAAGGATTAGCACCCTCACAACGCCCGTTAGAAAACGGTACCATCCTAACCTCGTGGTATCCTTTAATTTTAATAAAATAGTCTCAGTTTAACCCTATTTTTTTATATGATTTATTATAAAAAAATTTATGTGTTTGGTTAAAAATTACTATTATATGTATTTAAAAAATTTCATTTTGAAAATAAACATGAACCCCTTTTATTGAAAAATTAAATCAAATACTCCAATACTTTTGGTAATATTTGAAATAATTCCCTCACCTAGAGATTTCTTAAGAATCACTACTTGTGACTTCTATAAAATCTCATCTTCGGTAGGGCTCACATTATTTGTATGATTGATTAAAAATTATTATATATTTTTTAAAAAATTTCATTTTTGAAAATAAGCATGAACCCCTTTTATTGAAAAATTAAATCAAATATTACAGTACTTTTGGTAATATTTGAAATAATTTTCCTCACATAGAGATTTCTTAAGAATCGCTACTTGCGATTTCTATAGAATCTTATCTTCGGTAGAATTCACGTTATTTTTATAATAGATCATGGATGCATGTGATGTTAATAAAAGACGTATGATGCATATGGATTTATAAAGGGGAACTTTATATTTTGACTTCAAATAAAACTCACAGTATTGAAAAATTTAACTGAACATTCCATTACTCTGATAACATTTAGTTAATTCTTTCTCACCTAGAGATCAGTTAGCAATCACTACTTGTGATTTTCGTAACATCTCATCATCGGAATTTTAGGAATAATGCAAAAAGAAATGCATGATGCTTATTCATGGATTACCATTTGTTTTCAATTCATTTTATCATTAATTTAGTCACTTGGTTGTTTTTCTTATATTATTTGTATTCATATAGAATGATTTTTATATTATTTGTACTATAAATGTAAATCCTTTTATTGAAAAATTATACCACATATTCCACTACTTGTGATTTCCATGATATCTCATCATCAGGGATAAAATTAATGCATTATATGTTCAATTGATTTCCAGTTCGTTATATTATTTATTTATCAATTTATCATTTTTATCTCTATTTGTTTTTGATTATTTCATTCTACGAAAATTGCTCATTATTATATATATATATATATATATTAATAATAAACATGAATTCACATTTTGAAAAATTATCCCAAAAAATTCCAATACTTTGGTAATAATTGGGAAATTTCTCTCACCTAGAGATTTCCAAAAAATCGCTACTTGTGAATTTTATGGAGTCTCATCATCGGGGGATTCATATTTGTTTTTATTTTATTGCTAGGTTACATATAATTAAACTATATTAAATTACATCATTATTTTATTATCTCACTTTTATCTACATTTTTATTATTTTTTTATGTTGATATTATTATTATTTTTTATATTTTCTTACCTAACTTGTTCTAATAATAAAAAACATTATATTATTGTCATTATTATTGAAGAATTTACACTGCATATCTCAATACTCTGGTGACATTTGATTGAGTTCTCCTCACCTTGACATTTTCGAGGAATCGCTATTTGCGAATTCCATGAAAAATTTTGTCATTAGTAATTCGTATTTATTCTATGTAAATGGCCAGATTATTTTATCATTGTTCATTTTTATTTTTGTTTAGTTTTATTAATTTAATTAATCATCAAATTATTTTCTTTTTATTATTAAAATTCTATTATTTTTATTCTTTTATTTGTTTTATTTTAATTAATTTTATAATTGTTCTTTATTTTTTGAAAACTCACTATTATCTTCTTTGTTTTTTTTTAGCCTCCTCTTTTTAATCAATTTCCTTTTAACTATTTTCTATTTATTAAAATTTCCATTATCTATTCTATTTTTATTCATTTATTTTCAATTAATTAATATTTTCCTAAGTATTTCCTACTAGGTATACATATATATATATATATATATAGATATATATATTCTTAAAATAAATATGAATATAGTATTGAGAAATAATATCAAATATCCCAATACTTTGGTAACATTCGATAAATTCCTCTCACCTAAAGTTTTTCGAAGAATCGCTACTTGCGATTTCTATCATCAGAATCATATTTATTTTAATAAAAAAATTTTATACATTTTGAGACCTAATAACTTGCCTAGTATTAAGAAAAATTATATCAAAAAAAATTATTATTATTATATATTTTTTAAAAGAAGCGTATAATTTTATTATTGAGACTAATCTCATGCAATTAAATAAATTATTATAAATCTTAGACTATTTTACATGCAAATAAATATATGAAAATATGTTAGAAACACAAGAAATAAATCATCTAACAAAATAAATAAATGAGGAAAATAGAAATATACCCAAATTAATTTGGGCTTAGAACCCAAAAAAACTTTCAGAAGAGCCCAAATCAGGCCCAAATGGTAAGGGCCCAAATCTGTTGGTTGAGAAACGGGTTAAGGGGCCGGGTCGTGCAGATCTCGGATCCGGGTCGAGTTGAAGCGCGGGTCAGCTGGCCTCCCAAAACGTCGCATTTTGCTTCTCTATAAAAGGTCCCCTTTTCTTTTTCAGCTTCTCATTTTTTTCAACCCTTAAAAAAAACTTCAAACATCCCAAAAACTCTCTCAACCCCCTTAGCCCTGCCGAACGACTGCCACCATGCCGACCGCCGTGCGATGCCATGCTCCAGTCGCCGGTGGTCTTCCCGAAACCCTAAAAACACTCTGCTCTTTCTCCCCTAAACAGATCTCCCTTTCGATTCTCCCAAAAACAACTCCAACCCCCTAATTCTAACCTAGGCCGAAACCATCTTCTCCCTTTTCTTTTCTATTTTGTTTTTTTTTCTTATGTTGATGGTTCGGAAAGTAATTGAGGTTGCTGTGCTTGTTGCGGTTTTTTCTTTTTTTGCAGGTGTTAGGTGTTTAGATCTTAGATCTAGGTTTTGGGTCTTGGGGTTCCAACGATTTCTTCTTTTTTTTTTTTATGTTTGAAAACTAGGTTTTGAGTGTTGGTTTCGAGTTTGAGATCTGGTTTTGGGGTTTCAATTTTCGATAGTGCTTTTGGACGGAAGGCAGTGGGCTATTTTGATGGTTGTGATTAGGTTGTAGTGATGAAGGGCAGTGGTTTGCAGTGATGGTGAGTGGTGTCTCGGTGGTGGGGGTTTGGTGTCTTGATGATGATGAATGGTGTTTCGATGATGGTGTTTGGTGCCTTAACGGTGGTGTTTGGTGGAGTTTCTGCCAACTTTCAAAGTCCAAGGGTCTAAAAAAAAAAAGATCCTTCTACCTGAATCACTCAGGTCCTTTTAAACAGATTTAGGAACATCCTTTTGTCTAGAATTTCATAATCAACACTTAGGTTCTTCCTATTGTTTCTTGGTCACCAAAGGCAATTGTCAGGGATGGGATTGATTGCGTGGGGAAGGTGAATTTTCGGTGAAACTCGAGACCTACGAACAGGGGCTTGAACTGCACCAGTGGTTGGGGCAAAAGTCTTAGCCTAAACATGCAGCCGGTAATGGGAATGTCTATTCCCATTAAATGTGATTGAAAATAAAACAAATAATAATAATAATAATAATAATAATAATAATAATAATAATAATAATAAAAAAATAAATAAATAATAAATAAATAAATAAAAATAGATAAATAATAAACTTAATAAAATCAAATTCAGCCTATTTTCTTTGGGCTTTGAAGCCCATATATTTTAATTTGGGCTTTCAAAGTCTAATTGGACTTATTACAATATTGTGGCCCAATATGAATTTAGAATTAATATTTAAAACAAAAAAAATCTTATTTAAATTGATCTAAAAATCTCGAATTTCATTCTAAGCGAATTTTGTTATTTAACAAGTCTCACTCAGTCTTAATATGAAATTTTGAGTGACAGTATCACAGGTTCGGACAAAATTGGGTGTCTACACTACAGCCATAGTCTAGGGTACTCCTCAGCCGAACATTGATTAGGTGTCAACCGGGACTGAATACATATCACATGTCACATATCACGTGTCACATATCACATATCGGCATGATATGGGGCCTAGCAGTCTCAAAACAATATTTTCATAGTCATATCACGTTTATGGAAATAGTTAAAATCAGTAAATCTTCAATCAGTCCATAAAGGATTTTATTACTTCATAAAGTGAATATTTATTGAAAATAATTTATAAAATATTCACTTTCCACCTTTTCATCTCATAAACCATATCATATGGTGTAAAACATGTAAGAAGAATATTCTATATTCTCACTTTCAATAAAATTGGTAACATGAATATTTAATTAATATTTTTCGGTATATTCATGTTTTATGAAAAATAATAAATTTCTCATTTTCCAAGGCTAGGAAATCATCAAATCATGTAAATAAATATTTTCTAATATTTTTAGAAAATATTCTAGAAATTTTCAGCAGCACAACGACTGCTATTACCCTAGCCCTCCTGCAAATTAAACACAGTTCCAATTTTCACAAACAACCTCAATTCCATAGATTTTCATGTAATTCATTTCAAGAATATTCATAATAAATTATTTGCATAATAAATATGCATTCGAAATATCGCTGCAGGTTACACACGCATCTCTTACCTATGTAGCGTATTCGAACTCTTACTGCGCACCACTCGAAATCCGTTATTCCCGGGCTGCAAATAATTCCACCAAAATTATTAGCTTAATAAATACTTATTTTTAAGCTATTACTCATGTCTTTATGCAGCCATATTGTACACTGCAATTATTTTGTAGTACAAATTCTACCAGTAGTATAACATAACTTCTTCGTTTTGTGTCGAAATTTAAATCTGAGCATACCGGCAGACTCCTTGTAATTCCTACAGTCTAAATCTACTCTCAAACCATCAAGGATAGCCATGAACCTATTCCCCTTCACCTTGGTCAAAATTCCCTATAGGCATTCTTGATTGATTTTCATCAATTTAATGATATTAAGTTATTCTACTATGCTCAATGATTTATTTGGCACCATTTATAAGCTTGAAACACCATGAGACACAAAATTTCCATGCTTGGCCGAAAGCTTCTCCCATGGTCCATTTTTATTTTTCAAAATTTAAACAATCCCATGGCTAGAAACATAATCACTAAGCTTAGATGAATTGATTCATGCCATTAGATTCAAGAAAAACACAAAATGTGGTGAACTTACCAAGCTTGGACGAAACTTTGGGGAGTTGTTTCTCCTTGTATAGTGCCTTGTAGGATGAGATCTTGGTGTAGAATTGTAGAGGAGAAAGAGAGGATCAATTTTGGTATATAATTTGTATGGAAATTCTAAGTAGATCAAGAGATCTAAACTTTGAATTTTTTTTTCTTTCTTTCTTTTTTCTTCAAAATGTCATGGGTTTCTTGGAGGAAGAAGGTGAACAGTGATTTCCAGCAGTTTACTGACTTTTAAAAATATTCTGGAACCTGTAAAATGACCAAAATGCCCCCAGTTATGAAATTTTAGACGATTTTGCCCTTACGGTCGCGTTGGCGTAAAAACCATGTAAACGTGCTCCAAAGTTTCGAATTCTAGTTCTAAATAGTCATATTAAACATATCTTGATGATTGGAAGTGGTTTTGTTGACGCGCGTTGTACAGATAGTGAGAAATTACGATTTTACCCCCACGACCTGCCAACGAATTTTTCTATTTTTGCTACTGTTTCTAAAAATCTATTGACACCATGTTGAAGTACTTTTCATTTAAAATAACATGTTATTTTTATTTCGTCCCAATTTATTTTGGTTTGAGAGAAATTTACGAAAATACCCTTGAGACGTATCCGTCATTTCCTAATTTGTTTGCTATCAAATTGAAATAATGAAAATAATATAATTTCAAGTCTCTAAAATTTCCTCCTTATAATCATTTCACCATCTGTACACTATTCCCACATTCATATTTTCATCTGAGCGTAAAAATTTAAGCGGGGCCCACATTATTGCATATTTATAATTCACAACCTATTTACAAAATAAATCATTTATTAATTAATAAATGAATATCCGTACATGTATAGTACAAAATAATTGGGTCTCACATAATTAAATTACGAGCTTTTTATGCCTAAAAGACCTTTAAGTTAGCTTTCATAAGAATTTTATGGTTTATCATTTCGATACTTCGATTAAGAGATATGATCAAAATAAGGCATATTGGTCATGAGCCAACGACTGATATTTTCGGTTTATTGTCAAATTCTCGGATTAGGCCCACATCATAACCACATGAAACAAATTGTCTTACCCGAAACCATTTATGATGAATTTAAGGTACTTACATGGTTTCTGGATGAGTTTGTAGTCTCGTGGGACCCGCCAACTTGTTCGTATGGAAGCCTATGTTCCTACGCCAAAATCCGAAATATCTCAATTTGGCCTCTAAATACCTCTAAGGCTCATTTAACATTATTTAACATGTAGAAGAAATTGTGGTTGTTACATCCTCCCTACCTTTAGGAATTTGGTCCTTCAAATTTGATCAAGATCATCTCGATAAGGTGAGGTTGCTTTTCCCTTTATCCATTTAATCCATAACTAGTGAATTCAAAGTCCAATTCATAGGTTACCACTTATCCATGAATCAAATTCATTTTACATTAGATCTCAAATCTCAATATTCAATCAATCCACCAATTAGATGTATCTCATTAATTTACACATTACAAATATACATCCTTTTATAAATCCAAAACCATCAAGTCAAGCTAAGATCAATGCCATTTTAAGACGATCTTGAATATCTTATCTCACAAAATCCTAACTTTCAAATCAATTTACCACCTTGCTTCACATTACTCAAAAGTCTCTAATAATACTCAAAGATTCATAATTTCTATAATTAGTCATATTTAATATCAAGTCTACTAAAAGCTTCTCCATTAGTAGAGGTTGAGGACCAAAGGACTTTCCAAAATTCACAGAGTTCTCAAAATCATGTAATTCATTTTTTTTGATTTTTTAGAAGTTCGTAGACTTTTCAAAATATGCATGATCCAACATTGTGATAACCGAGAATTTTCCTATTTTTGGTATTAAATATCTATAAATTTAATTTTAATGCAAATAGATCAGCTAAAGTGAATAAATGAATTTATTTATGAGATTGGAATATTGTTGGAATTACGATATTTGATGAATTGACGGATTGAAGAATATGTATTGAGGAATTTAATTTGGATATTAAGAGATATATTTATAAGAAATAAAAATGTTTATATTTATATATCCATATATATATAAATATATTTTTATATAAGTACATATGTACATATATGAAATATATATTATTATTTATTCATATATATTATTTTATATGATTAAATAAGTACATATGTATATTATTATACATTTATGTATATATATATATAAATATATATGAGAAATATATATTATTTTAAATTAAAGTGTATATATATATTGTTAATATAATATATATATTGTTAATAATATATGTAGTTATAAAAAATAAAAAAAGAAAAAAAAGAAGAGAAAACGTGAATCGGGATAACCCGATTCCCCGTTTTCTTCTCCTCTGTTACAAACAGAGGAGAAATCAAAGACAGTCGACCTTGTCGGTGAGAGGAGAGAAGAGAGAGGGGGGCGAGGGCTGTCGCCGGTCTACGAGAAGAGAAGAAGGCTGTCGGTGACAGCAAGAAGAGGAAAGGAAGAAGCGAAGCGAATCGGAGCAGAAAAGAAGGAAAAGAGAAAAAGAAAAGAAAAAGGAAAGAGGCGGTGCAGGCCGATTCGCACACCACCACCGCCATCGCCACCCTCGTAGCCGGTGAAGGCAGATCTGGAGAAAAGTATGGCCGGCAATGAAGGGGGAAAGAGAAAAGAGAGGGAGAAAAGAAGGAAAAGGGGATCGGCTGCTGCCTTTAGATCTGCCGCCACCGCCGCCGATCGGGAGAGAAAGAGATGGAAAATGACTTTGTAGCAACCTCAGCCACCCTCAAAGGGGCTGAATCGGCGGTGATGAAGACAGGTGATGGTCGAACCAGCTGAACCGGTCTAAATTGGTTCAGACCAGAGAAAAAAAAGGAAAAGAAAAAAAGAAAAGAAGAAGAAGAAGAAAAGGGGTAGGAAATTTATTATAATATTATTATTATTATTATTATTATTATTGTTGTTGAGTAATTTTTATAGATTTCTAAATGTGAGTATGGACTTGAATTTGTAGAAATTATACAAGAACGATTGGAGCATGAACGAATTTGGGAGAGATTAAATCGTCAACTTTGATACTAAGTAAGATACTTTTTAAGGTTGCGTTAGTATTATATTGTATAGTTTAGAGTTATAATTGTTGATGTTGGATAATTCCTAAAACATTGTGAAAATGATGTTATGATATTGTTAAAATATTGAAGAGTTAATATCGGAGTATAGATAAGAGATTACTGGAATTTTGGTGAAATGAGTGCTAGCGTAATTGATAATTGTTGAATTGTTTGTGGTTTAAGAGCTGAACTACAAGTGGACTTTGTGGATTTAAATGCTTTGGACTATTGTGGGTTATTGGAACTATTTATAGCAGGTTTTCATTTATGAAACGTTATGCTACCGGAATTAAAAAAAATAATTGATGTAAAAGTTATTGTTTTCTCCGTATAAGTTAACCCTTGGAAAGGAATTATCAATTGATATGTTTAAATCGAATTTAAAGTATAGCATTTGAAGTTTAGCTTTATCGAAATAATTAAAGAGATTTTAAGAATTTAAGGAGTAGTAACAATTAAGTATTTTCAAACGAAAGGAAACATTTTGGGACTTGTTTTAATGATTTTAAAGATGGAAACTTGTAGTAAGGTACTTGTTGGAAGTGGATTTGGTGTTGTAGATTGTCGATGTGCTGAAGCGGTCTAGGGAACCATCTAACTATGATTTATACAATATCAATGCCTTGAAGAGTAATATGTGTGGTTATAAAAATGGGGTTAACGGTCATGAAAATAATGTCGGACCATGATAAGGAAATCTTAATAATTTTGGTGAAATTGGTGGAAAACAAATTTAGTGAATACAATACATCGATGATGAATAAATAGTTGATTTGTGTGACATTGAAACGGGACCAAGGTAGATGGTTCATATTGATAATACGATTGTGGAAGATAAGAATAAGAATCTTTTACTTATGATATTTGATGAATTTGATAATCTCTTAGGCGCGAAAATATCAAATAATTGAGGTATGCAACCATAATGATAATGGGGGCAATGTACGATGAAAATAAGAAATTATATTTATGGTTTCTCGTGAGTCTTGATAATCTTACACGCAGACCTCTTTGAGGGTTATGAGATGAAGTGTTTAAGTTTGAGTGAATATTAATTTTGATAAAGTGATTTTATATATTGATCGTTAGAGTATCAATAGGTGGTATTGAAATGTTATGGCATATGGCTGAATATCATTGAAATGTCGATCGAAATGTGAAGGTGTATTGATGTGACATCGAGATCTTGACAAGGGATATGGTTTTTTTTAACATTCAGTGATATTATTGAAATTATATAGATATGTACATATTATCGAAATTATATAGATATGTACACATGAACATGTGTAAATATGCATTTTATTTTAAAGAATGAGGAATTCATGATAGAAAAGGAAAGTAAATTGATACTTTGAGTGGGTGATATATGGAAAGGTGGATGTACACAATATTGTAAGCGAGATGAGAGGCCTATGATTTAGTAACATGTGGATGTTATTGAAATACACATAAATAAATATATACACAAACGCATTGTGGACTCTTAATAACTTGTGAGGGCATGATAGCCTTGTGGTATTTGTGGTATAAACCAATGATAGACTATATGTAAATGCATAATGATTAACAAGTTATAATAGTACTAAGGTTACGCGTGAATGAGGAATCGAAGTTATTGCAGATATAGCCAACCTACTTACCTAAGCATGTACAATATCATATTGAATTAAGGTTGAACTATATCTTGGTGTACTCAGGTTCATTCATGCATAGCTTATGATTTTTGAAAAACATGTATCATTTTAAAAGAGAAAGTATTGTTTTAAAAGTGAAATGTATCAAAGTCCTTTAAGTGAAAGTAAATGTTTGAAATGAATAAACAGCCACAAACATTGATGTTTAACACTTGTTTTACATCACTCATGACATAAATAGATTGAGCATAAGATTTAATTATGCATTGATTTGAGAAATGATTCATTTTAAATGTTTTATTATGTGGACTGTCTTAAAGGATTTGAAAAGAAATTTGAAGCAAAGATTTCGATTTAAGGACGACAGGTACCCTATAGAATGCCTGTGTGGCACAAAGTATGTATATATTGTGTGGTTCTATCTGTGTAGCATGGAACCCCGTTTATACATACATGATATGTACATGTAAATGTTGCCTGATGAGATCATTCCAGGCTGTTTGACAATAGTTGTGGACACATTCCTCAGTTTTCAGCTGATCAGTGGGACTGGGACAATCTATGATCATAGATAGTGAACCCCTCGAGGGAAACTATCCCATTGATAGCTACAATGGGTTAGAGATGATATGATAACAGAATAGGGATCCATGCCTAGTCTCTCACTAAATGTTAAACGTTGTCTAGAGTATGATTTACTATATGCGAACTCTAGACATGATATGTTTTTACAGTATAATTGATATGATTGAGACTGAATATGATTTACACATGGTTTTATACCACACGTGGTATAATTTGAGATTGCACATGTTTTGAAATGTGTTTTAAAATATATGTTGAATGATTCTAAACTACATGAATTTCGTACATGATTATGTACTACATAAAATTCGATTTGAAATGGATGTTTTATACATCAAAATTTTTATACGTTACATATTGAATCCTATCATGACAGTACATGTTGCATTTATGCATGATTTGCAGTGATACAAGGATACTTAGTATCATTAGGGCATGATTGAATAAATATTCAAAGGATATTGGCTTCTAAATGATACTGGGAGATTCACTTGCAGGATTTCATGCACTGCATTAGGGACGATATGATCCTAATTCAATTATTATATTAGTATCTTATTGACTCGTTGATTTGCTCACTCGCTTAATTTTATCTCTTTTCAGACTATTTGAATTAAACTCTGCCATGAGAGCTTTTGAGTGGGCCTCTAGATATGGTATCTAGGCTTGGTACTAGCCTTTTGAGGTATACGCTCTTTATAAAATGCTTGTTTATATGTAACACTTTAATTGATGCACAGTACATATTTTGTTAAATAAGTCGGGATGTAACTTAGAACCGTTTCCTTGTTAGTTTAATATTTAAGTGAAATGACTATAGTTCACCTAGATAGTTGAGTAAATACGCTCACAAATTAATGTTTAAGTTATCAAGGCTAAAGTATAAAGAAAGGATCAATGAAATTAGTTTAGTGACTACTCTGACACCAAATACAAACCGTAAAATGAAAAGGAAAAAAAATTTAGTCCATAAATTTGTAAGAAGAAAAAGTATGAGTATCAAGTGTAAGTTACGGCCTTCGGGTCGTGACAAACATATACTTCATTTCTGAATGGAGATTAGACCTTAACATCTTTTTGAGACATATCCATAAAGTCCTTTTTTTTGTCAAGCACGGTGAACAGGTTCAAATAACAATTTCTCGCCACTATTGTGGACAGGTCCAAACCCTATTGATCAAATCCAATAGGCACAATCAAAATCATACTTGGGACTCTACTAAAACTCATCAAGGATGCCCAATCCTCAAAATTCAAGTTTCATAGTTTAAAATCGCAATTCCAAATTTCATATAGTTCTCAAAACAAAAGCTAGATCATGTATTCAATCAAATCTTATACTCTTTTCATAGGAAAATAACGTTGGCATAAGGCCTTAGGTTCGAATGGCTCTATAAAATAAAAAGCTCAATGCACAGTTCGATTTCTTTTCCTGTCAATCAAAATAGCCCACATATTTAAGATTTCCAAATGTATTAACCCTTAAATCCATGCATGATCAAAACCAAATGATTCCAAAAGCTCAAAGCTTGAGGTAAATATGTCCATGTGTTACATCAAGGCATGTGTTGAAATACTTAAGGTTCGTAGCTGTGTAAATGAATTCAATATGCAATTAAGCATATTCATCACATGCCATTCTCTCATGGCTATCCAAAACTCACCCAAATATATACAAGCATGATTGAATGTTCCTAATTCTACACTTCGCATGTTTAGGTTGTTTGCACTAAAGTATGTTTTCAGATGTCTCAAAGTCATGGATAAATATGGCTTAGGTATGATCATTAATCATTTTCATATCCACATAACCTAATAGGCCTTCATTAGTATCATTTCAAATCCACTATTATTCCACAAAATTCAATATCATTCTCAAGTTATCCATGCAAACTGAAGCTAACAATCAATCAAGGTCCACTATTACTATGTTATTTCCACAGATAATCCTGAGTGCTATAACAATTCCTCATTAAATTTAGCAGAGTCGATATATCAATACATTATCGCTGTCACAATTATACTTTGCCACATTCCAACATCATATCTTTATACCACAAGTTATGAAATTTAGTATTTACTAGCTAAATTGAAATCACTAGGCAATCGTATCATCACTCAATTACCATCAATCTTTATTTTCATAGACAATTTCTCTTAATCAGGGGTAGTCTTTTTGCTTCTAATGAATTTGATCAGTTAGTTCAGGCTCTATTGTTTATTACTGCTTGATCCACTCCTTAGCTACCTTTAGATCTTTCACACCCTTAAGGGTAAGCAGGTTCATCTTCTAGAAAGCCACAATCTATTCAAATTCTTATCCACCTATTCTCCAGTATGCGGTGGAGGCCTTAAAGATGGCGTTGGCGACACTAGTGGCTGTGGTGTCGTAGCCCGCTATTGTGGAGCAACCTAAGGCCATGGCACATGAGGAGCGGTTGGTGCTTGCGCTGGAGCCTGAGCTGGAGGCTATTTAGGGCTGCCACCAAATTGATGAGCCATAAAGGATGTTAGGTTCTATACGATCTATTGCAATTCTCCTACTGTCCTTGTTAACTGGCACATTTTGGCATTGAGATCTGGGGCCTAAGAAGGTTGTGGAAGAGGCAGAGAGGTCGAAGACCTAGATCGCTCTCAAGGAGGAACTCATTGTGGTCTACCTCTCCTCCTCATGTTTACTTTACTTCCCTCAAACATAAACAAACAGTTTAGTACAGTTTATATGGCAACCACAGTTCAAAAATAGATACAGGCACAATGTATTGGGATATAAGCTAACTCTATCGACTTACACAGACACAAACAAACTAGCTTTGATACCAACTTGTCACATCCCAATTTCCACTTAATCCTTATAGAAGTCTAAAATTTGTGGGCTGATTTTTTTCCTTAATTCATTGTTTGTAGGTGACTGTGTAAGCTACCATTTGATTTAAGTGATCCTTTGATCACTAAGGTCTCTTTATTTATTTATTTGTATCCTTTAACAGTTGAACCATAAATATCTAGTATAATTATTATCCTTTAAATTATCAAGTTATCATCTTTAGCCATTCTCAAACTTTAGAATCATATGTAAACTGATTCTTGTCATTACCATCAGCGCATCAAACTAAATTCATTTATGTCATGCACCTTAATCTTACTTAATGACATAGTTATAAACATATATCAGCGTATCAGTTTTATCTCAAACAAGCATAAAGTCAGTATCAATGCAACAGCAGTAAAACCTGGCCCACATCCCTGACTTGATGTATAAATATGTATATACAACCAACTGAAACAAAAACACAATGTGCCATTAATTAACTGTGTCTATACAGTCTGCTGGGAGCCATATACCTTACACTGTACGTGTGGATGCACTCCGAAGTTGCTCCCTGACAAAGATAACGTGACAGTAATCCTCAATCTGAAAGGGAGGGAAAGAAGAATGGAGTGAGTCATAAACTTAGTAAATAACTACAGAAGCAACTTAAAAATCATAACCTGCATCTCTCAGTTTTCAAACTCATAAATCATACACATCCGATAAATCAAATCCGGTATGCTGTAGTATAAAACATGACTGCATTTTAAAACATAAATAATAGCAGTCTCATAATAGATTTAAACCTCATTTTCAAACACCAATAAATCAGATCCAATATGTTGCATTATAAAACATGTTCACAAATCATGAGGCAAAAGCCAATCATCAATCGTCAAAACATCATCATACATCATACTGTCCAATCTATAAAACGAATCGTAGTACCAAGAGATAAGGCATAGTATCATCAAGACACTTAGAGCTAACACAATAATGATCTACGGGAGCTAACTGTAGCAATCTCCCAAAAAGGGACGCTACCTATGCATAGACCAATCAACCTTGGTTCATTGATCAGATGACAGCGGGACCTGTCCAAATGTAATATACAAGACAAGCTAATTATTCTTGAGAGCTAGTCATCGAGACACAATGCTCTAAGTCAATTAGGAATGCCTACACAATTCTCAAGGTACGGTGCCTTAAGGTCTCAATACCTCGGGTCTAAAACAGTATCCAATATCAATCTTCTCAAATTAGCCTTCCAAGACTTTGTATCACAATCATAGTGCATAAATATGCAGGTAACAATCAAGGGTTCACCAAGCTTTTAATGCACTTTAAGTTATGAAACAAAATCGAAAAATCATATTAAACCAAAAACGTAATTCAGTTTGGAAACTCAAAGGTGTCATCATATTAAAACAGTAATACATGAAACCAAACAAATATTTGGCGAGCCTAAAGCATGCTTATAAAATATTTTCAGAATGCTAAACCAATCAATCAAGGATAGGCCCAATGTGCAGCATTTTCAATATGTGTCAAAATAGATTTCATATGCAGCATTTCATTTCGTTTCAATACCAATCAAAATCTAAAACATCATACAATTTGGATGCAAGGTAGTTGCTTAGGGTTACTTACAGTACTTTCTTAGCTTACGAATCAATTCTCCCTTACCTAATAAGTCTTGCAGTGTAAGTGGACTTCGGGTTAAGCTTAGTCCTCAGGACAACCCTTTACATAACACATAGTAGATTGAATCAATCTTGGTATTTCCATCAATCTCAGTACTTCCAATCATAAGCTAACATTAAGCATTGTATAATTCAGCAAGAAACTATACTTGACAGTGTTTCTAGAACTATTCAAATATTACTAGTACCGTTTATTGTCTTTTCATTCACTTGAACTACTTATAACCCACTTGTTCCATTTTTGCCTTTTAAGATTTCAAACCTTATGGTATTGTGCTGGCCTTAAGTGAAGATTTTGGAATCTAATTTTCCTTACTCAATTCCCTATTCAGAAGTGCAAGGCTCATTTTCTAATTCAATCTATATTGTACCCAGTAAATTTCTAAAGTTCTATCCATTTTTGGCATGTTAGGCAGATTGATTTCCTAACCTTTGTGCACTAAAATTTACTTTAGTAATCATAGAAGTATCCAAAAATTATGAATCAAAGACCATGTGAAACTTAATTCAATTCTCTATTCACATAGGCAAACATCACAATTTTATCATTTTGCAATTATTCCCATTAATTCCATAAAGTTACTCTATGTACAAGCAATTTAAACAGAATGGTCATCTGACCTCAGTGCACAAATTGTCTCATATTTCAACATAGGGATTTCCAATTTGTACAAACCCAAAACCATATCAATCCTGACTTATTTACCTTTCTGGAAATGTAAAGTTTGCAATCAACGTCAATCTGGACTATTTTTTAGGCATTTTTGAAGTTGACACTAGGCTGCTTGTCTCCTGCAGTGAGTATCCTGCATTCATATATACATATCTTAAGCTACATAATTCCAAATTCACAAATTTAGGAACTGGATGAAAGATAACTCATTTCCCTATCTAGAAATGTTCTAGCAGTTTTCAGGCACAGTGTTACACTGACCTACTTGCACAAAATACTTCATATTTAATTATAAGCATATCCAATTGGTGCAAACCCAGAACCATAATAATTCTAACTCAATTAAGTTTCTGGAGATGTAAGGCTTGCAACCTAACTCAATTTAGGCTATTTTCTACAATTTTTCAAAGTAAGAACCATGATTCACGTTTTCTGGACAGAGCACCATGTACTCATTTGTACATAACTTAAGTTACAGAACTCCAAATCAAAAAATTCCAAAACTGACTTTCTCCTAACTTAAAAGGCTATCTACCATAATGTTTCCAAAATTTAGCTCATTGTATAACATTTGAAGTGAACATTTAAACATCAGTCCAGAGCAGAACCATAATCCATAATTGAACATCAAACTTGAATTCATTTAATCCTTCATCCATACTACAGCCATTTGATTCAATTCATCATAATTTCATTTTCATACTTAAAAAATAAATATTGTAAAGTCAGAATAGTATCTCACTTACCCAAAATTTCCAGCAAATATGCTTTTTCAAAGTTCACAAAATCAGTCTTTCCCCAATTTTGTTTTTGGCCAAAAGCTAAACTCCCTCTTAATTCTCCAACAACCGTAAGCTTCTCTTCTCTTCCTTTTGGTTTCCAGCTCTCCTAGTCATATTTCTCACATGCATCACTCACTTAATCCAAATTTCGGAAAAGCATAATTGAATCATGACACACAATAGCATTTCCTTGCCTCAAACTCATAAATGGTAGAAATTCAACTCATTTCCCTCTTGGATTCTCATAACAATACTCCTCCAAACACATGCAATGCTTAATTCATGTTTACTCTCCTACATATCTTCACAAATTCCACCTTGGGTAATCTAAAAATGGTAAGAATCCTCTCAAAACCATGGCTGTCACCATGCTTCACTTCCGAACTGAGATGGACAGAAAATGAGGGGAGGGGAAATGGTGCCACATATGATCTGAGAACTCCCTTGAGAAGAAAGAATGCTTGAATCAGTTGGGAAGAGGCTAAATAAATTTTGTTCTATAAGGGTTTGCTGAATTGGATATGGAAAGAATTGGGGAAGAAAGCTATCGGTTTGGGAAAGGGAGAAGGGGTTTCACATTTTGGGCAAAAGGGCTGACATATTTTATTTTATTTTTGCTTCTCATTAACTCCATTTTATGTTTCAAGCCTTACTTAAAATTTCTCAATTTCCATATAAGTAGTTTAATCTAATTAAATTTTGGACCCTTATAAACATTATTTCCATTCCATTTAGGTCCTTTCCAAAACACTTTTAATCATGCTAAGCCCCCAAATTAAATTAACTTTTATGATTTAATGAATTCATTTGATCAATCTTCAAATTACTTGGTTTCGAGCCTAACTTCCAACAATTAATGGTATTTGATCTACAATGATTCTAAGGGCATGCCATACATGATCAGAAAGGTCTCTAATTTAGCTTTTCAACATAATTTGAATCACTTAAATCGGCGTTATCTATCAAAAGTTATGCTCGTTTCTTACCGACTGCTAACAATTAGAATTTCTTGATTATGATGTGAATGTAAAAATTCATTGCTGTTGATACATATTGAATTTGATAGCAAGCATTATAGTTTCGGAAAGCTTATTGAGTTAGCTTTTCAGCAAAATTTAAATTGCTTAATCGGAGTTTCCTACTAAGAGATATGCTCGATTCTTTACAGAGGTGTCGACTGACAGGTTTTACTGCACATGGTTAAATTTCTGAATTTTTATGGTGTTAATCCATAGGGAATTAAATTATGAGTTTTTTATGGCTAAAAGACCTTTAAGTTAGCTTTCATAAGAATTTTAAAGTTTATCATTTCGATACTCCGATCCAGAGATATGATCAAAATAAGGTAGATTGGTCATGAGCCAAAGGTTGAAATTTTCTGTTTATTGTCAAATTCTCGGATTAGGCTCAAATCATAACCACATTAAATAAATTATCTTACCCGAAACCATTTATGATGAATTTAAGGTACTTACATGGTTTCTGGATGAGTGTGTGGTCTCGTGGGACCTACCAACTTGTTCGTATGGAAGCCTACGTTCCTACGCCAAAATCCAAAAGTATCTCAATTTGGCCTCTAAACACCTCTAAGGCTCATTTAACACTATTTAACATGTAGAAGAAATTGTAGTTGTTACAAATGCAGCAGCAAAAAGGCAGCAAAGAATAGGGGGGAGTCGGTTTTGGCAACCAAAAATAGCATGCTGTAAGTAAGTTATGATGGCTGAATTAGCTGAATTTTTAGTCCCATTTGTCTATGTTTTGACCAATAGGAAATTGCCACATGGTCCACTAATAAATTTCCCATTTTAATTTCCTAATTTCTACACTTATATTACACATAATATTTTATTATTTCTAAATTCTGATTTTTTTCATTTTAATTAAATTTAATTTATTTAAGTAAGTTATAATCAATCTTTGACCAGCTTCCAAGTTAATTGACCCCAATACCCTTGTATAATTCTATATTTTCATTTATGTCCTAACATTTATTTAATATTTCTAAATTTGAATTTACTATTTTATTTTTTTATTTCTCATATATTTTGGTCAATCATGGTTAATTATTCATTTCCAAAATGATTTAACCAATTATGGGTAGTGAAATTACCAAACTACCACTTAGCGAATACTTTCGGTTCCTTGTGCGTTGTTTTTAGCACTTTCACGTAATTCAATTCACAGGTTGGATCCTCGTGAAACTTCTTTACACGAAGGTTATCCTTTTACAATCTATGGGTTCAAAGCCAATTTAATTTGACCATTATTCAAGAAAGTTATTCCAGGGTATGAACACGATCGTCATTTTCGAATTTGTTTCTCGCTTTTCAAAATACATTCAAACGATGTGGTTTTGAGATGCAACTTCTTGCTATATTCATATTTCACCCAAATATCATCATTCTAGGATCTCACTTCGATCTGGATAGAGAAAGTCCTAACGGGACTCTCACCGAGTATCTCTCTGAACCTTATCGAACAGACCCTTCATTTAGATATTTTTAACAATTAATATTTTCTTTTAAATTTCTACACTCTGTAACTTATATCGAATATGAGAAAATTGGGGTTCTCACATATAACACCACTTACGTGTCTTTATTTTTCGAATTTAACACTGCACAATAATTCCAAATTATATTCAAATTGCATTTTATAATTATGATAAATATTCTACTACTTTCTATGTTTTATTTTGTCACTTTCTATAGTTAATTTATTTTATTTCCTATTAAGTATCAAAACAATTAAATTGTACTTTTCCTATCTATGATTTTATAAAAATTTCGACAGGATAACAATTATACTTGTCATAACCCTTCTGTATGAAAAACACAGTTTTATATTCCCAAGACAATTGATTTTAAATCCATTACAAAATCCAATTATAATCCTCATTCAAATCAAAATCATAAGCAATTCATGAATCATCCTAAAACCTCAATCAAGTCAAACTATAAACAATTTAAAATTTATCTTAAAAACCTCAATCACACTAATGCATCATTCTTTCCTCCAACACCATAAACATTTCAAAACTTGCAACTTCCGATATAATATAAAAATTCAATCATTTAAAACACTATTAAAATCATTAGAACTTTAATTCCTTTATCATTTAACCGATTAAATGATTTAAATACAAACATGATATTATCTTAATTCTTTTATATATATATATATATTCCTTATCTTATGTTGCACAACACCAAGGTTGGTGACACCACACTCAGTACCCTACAATTGCACGTTGCAGCCTTTTTGCACTTCCTTACATTTATTTCCTTACTTAGGCCCCTTGTAAGCTTTGCTAATAGTACTTAATTTTTTCGTTGTTGCCTTTTTCACTACACACCTAATTATCAAAATATCCAATTATTAAGTTAATTTTCTTCGACTACTTCACATTCTATAATACATACATTCACATATACACACTTAACATTAATTTATGGAGGGTTTTTACTTTCTCAGTTTGACCCTATGGTGGTGTCTTCTTCTTCCAAAGGAAACTAGCCACATTGTACTTCTTGCAGCTCCTTAAAAACTTGGACTAACCGGAAGCCACCCCAACTGTAGCCTTCGTTTCTGTCCAAGAAAGGCAATGGTACACAGCCCCTGTACAGCTCCTTATTCAGTCTTCAACCCCTCCAGTAGCCCAATTCGCCTTAGTAGCAGCCCTTTAATAGCCTTTTATTCAGCTCCTATTTTCCAGCCTTTAAACTTCCAGTACAAAACCCCAAAACTCAGCCTCGCCTTAATTCAGCCCTTAAAAACCACAAAATTCCATCCTGATCATGTCCAAATGGCTCTGTTTTCAGCACCAACATTTCCATTTCTTAATCAGAATCTCATGCCTTTGATTTATAAATCAGCATCATCACCATCATCGGCCTTCAAGAAAAAACCAAGAATGCAACCCCTTCATTCTCAGTTCTTTCTTCCCTTCATGGTTGCCTTTCTCCCATTCCAGTTCACTTTTGGCTCTCTTCATTCTCACCGAATGCCTCTTTCAGCCACCCAAAGACTCAGCCTGAACCATGTCCAAATTAGCCTCTATAACAGCCAACCGAACAGCCCTTAGTCACTTCTCTGCCTTTCCTTATGCACAGCCTCGGTTGGTGTCCTAATTGGCGTCGGAAGCAGCCAACCTCACGCATCGCCCCCTTGCCCAACTCCTGTCTTGCTCCCATTCCTCTCCTTTTCCGATCTATTTCCACTGGCGGCAATAAGGGCGGCACCAGTCAGCAGCGAAAGGGGCGATTCTTCTCGTGCTTTGTTTTTTCTCCATGCTTCCAACTTCTTCCTCGACCGGCAGTAGTAATGATAGCAAAGTCCGCCTGTGGCAGTAGGAAGAGACAGCATCAACCCTCGTCTCCTTTCTCTCTCTCTCTCGCTGTTTTCTTTTTTTTTTTTAATCGGGTCTGCATACGTAGACCCCTTAAGTGTAGCAAGCTTCCAACGGAAGCTTGCTGAGTTTTCTGTTCTTTTCTTTATATATATATATATATATATATATTTATAAATATATTTATATTTAATAAACAAATTATAAACATATTTTCTATTAACTCTATATAAATATATTTTATATTAACAATTTTATGTGTATATATATATATATATATATTCTTGACATATATTTTCTATATGCATATATATTTTTTATTTATTTAAAATTTATACTTACAATATAGCTAACATATATTAAAACATATTTATATATATAATTTATAATATATATAATCCTTAAAACATATATTTATCTATTTTATTATTTATTAATATATATTTATATATATAGTCTAATTAAAAATAATATTTATTGTTTATATATATACTTATATATTTGTACATATAATATATATATATATATATATATATCATATATACATACACATTTTTATTTCTTTAACTTTTAAGTTCCCTAATACCCAAATTAAATTCCTAAATATTAAATCTCTAATCTGTCAATTGATCAAATACCGTAATTCAAAATATTCCAATCTCATAAATAAATTTATTTAGTTACTCTAACTTGTCTATTAACATCAGAAGTTGACATTATAGAATCCATAATTCCAAAATGGAAAAATTCATGGTTATCACATTCAGCCTCCTACTTCCCTCACCATCGCCGGTTAAGCCACTCCGATAGCAGCTGAGGGTGCGGCGTGGCTGTTCCCTTCACTTCCTCTCCAAATTGGCTGGTGGCGGCGATGACAGTAACAGGGCAGCGTGTGGAAGCTTCTTCCTCCTTTCTCTCCTTTTCTTCCTTTCTCTCCTCTCTCCTTCTTTATCGTCGGCTAGCTTTTCCTTTCTTCCTTCTTCATGCTGGCGTTAGAGCGGGCCTCTTTGCTCCGATCGGTTCTTCTCCATCTCTTTTCTTTTCTTTCTGTCCTTCTTCTCTTTTTCGATTTGTTGGTTGTCTTCCTTCTTTGGCTGATGACCTTCTCCCCCTCATGGAGTCGCTGGCATCGATCTAGGTTGATGCTGACTTGGCCTTCCCTCTTCGGTCTTCCATTTTCTTTTTTTTTCTTTTATCGGGTTTGCATATGCGACCCAAATGTGTAGCAAGCTTCCACAAAAAATTTGCTGTGATTTGTTCTTTTCTTTTTAAAAAAAAATATATTTACATATTTAATATAAATATGTTACAATTAAAATTTCTATTAACAATTATATGTATTATAATTATATTTTATTTTAATATTTATAGATGTATATTTTCATAACATATATTATGTATATACATATATATTTTTATATATTTAAAATTTATACTTATAAGATAACTAATATATATATTAAAAACACATTTATATATAATTTATATTATATATATAATCCTTAAAATATATATTTATCTATGTTATTATTTATTAATATATATTTATATATATAGTCTAATTCAAAATAATATTTATTGTTTATATATATACACTTATATATTTGTACATACATATAATGATATATACACACACACACACACACACACACACACACACACACACACACATACACATTTTTATTTCTTTAACTTTCAAATTCCTTAATAACCAAATTAAATTCCTAAATATTAAATATCAAATATGTCAATTGATCAAATACCGTAATTCAAAATATACCGTAATTCAAAATATTCCAATCTTATAAATAAATTTATTTATTTACTCTAACTTGTCTATTAACTTCAGGAGTTGAATTTACAGAATCCATAATTCCAAAAATGGGAGAATTCTCGGTTATCACACTTCGCCCTCTTTTTTCTTCACTCAACTCAGCATATGCACACCCTTTCTGCTTTTTCTTGTACCTCTCTCTCGATCATGAAATTTCTTCTCGATTCTTCCACTCTCACTCCCCAAATCTCTTTCTTCTTCTTCTTCTCGCTTTTCTTCAATTTCCTCTGAGAGAAACCATAAAATCAACCCAAAACCCATGGCAAACCACCATCTTCTCCCATCGCTGTCCATACCCATCCCGCTGATAACTGTTGATTTTTTCTTGCATCTTCTCCCACCCTCGTACTGATTCACTACCGATTGGGGCTGGAAATCTGAAGTAGGAATAAGATTTGGCTCAAGATTCTCTAGGTTTTGAGATCTGGGGTGGGGTGTGAGTCAGATTGATTTTTTGGGTTCTTAATAGTTATTTTTATTCTAATATTTTTCAATAGTTATTTTACAGGTCAATTGTTAAATTCTTTTTAACATTGATTATCTACTTTTGTTAGAGCTTTTATTTTAAATATTTATTTTTGTTTTGTGATTGTGATTGTTAATTTGTTTGTTTAACTTTTTTGCATGCTTTAGGCCTCTTACATTTGAGAATATGTGTTTCTATTACATTCCTATAGACTTCTTCTTTTTTTGGATGAAAGTATCAAATATATAAATTTATGTATGTATTTGTTTGACATAATTAAGGTTTAAATTGTTAGAATAAAAGTAATAGATCATTTATCTTTGTCGTGGAAATGGTAGTTGATAGTGTTTGATTTAACTAAATTGCATCTTTATTTAAGGATGATCTTGGTTTGATTTGTCCAGGAAGTTACCAAGAACATTCAAGTTACTGTTTTTGTTTCCTTCAAGGGTTTCAGTATTTTGACAATTTGTTAGCTTTTTTTTCAAATTGATGACTTTTCTTTTCATGGATACCTTTCTCTAGAATATATGATTAATAAGCTTGGAATAGAGGAGAAAAAAGTTTCTGAATTATATGTTTCAATGTACAAGGATTATGGCACAATAATGATTGGTTTAAAGGAAAGGCCATTATAACATTCTTTTCTACCATTCATTAGTGATTTTATGTATGGTATATGGTTCTAATTTATTCATGTCTTATGTAAGAATTACAATTTTATAAGTATATGAATAATATGGATTAAGTAAACAGTGAAAAGAAGCTTAATCGAAAAAATTTCGGTTTCAGGTGACTATAGTTTGAATTTTCGTACGGGCAAGCTAGTGGGCCCCACGGGAATGCTCACCTATCCAGAGATATCTGAATCATCATATGTTGATGATCTATGGTCTTAGGTAAGTCAAGTTAAAACTTTTACAGCGATTTGAGCTTAATTCGTAATTTTAGCAAAAAAGACAAAAAAAGCTAAATTAGGCCATAAATCCTATACAGCATTATCATGGCCAACCAAAATATTCATTTTGTCATATATGAATAGGACATGTGTGGAATTTATTTAATTCTCACCTACCATGCAAAAGTAACCAATAGAAAAATTAAGAAATAAAGGAAATATGAGAAGTTAAGTGGAAAAGTCAAATAATTGGACATTTAATCTTTAGCCATAAGAGATAAGCATGGAAAAATTTAAATTAGTCATTTTCACCTCTCAAGTGGCTGGCCAACCACTTTGTAGACCAAGAAAAAGAAGGAAATTCAAGGAAAAGAAAGATCTGTAAGAAAGAAATATGGTAAACTAAGATATTTTGGTTGCAAAGCTTATAGAATAAGCTTCAACCTTCTTTAATTTTTTATTTATTTCCTTCCCTCATTAAGGGACCGGCCAACTCATTATTTAAGCCACATTTTTCAGCCATTTGAAAGCCAAAATAGAAAGAAAAGAGAAAAAAAACGTGAGGGCTTGGAAAGAAGATGGAAACCGTGAGCTACCCAAACAACAACCAGATTTTGTTGCCAATTTTCATCTACTTTCAGTTAGTTTTAGCCTTTCCTCCCCTCATGAAAGTTGTTCCAAATTCTCTCCTCTAAAACATGTCTGAATTTCATCTCAAACAGAGTTCATTTGGCTGGTGAAAAGTTTGTTGGAAGCTATATCTATCAAGCTGCCCTGTTTTCAGCGAGATTGAGAGATTCACCTTGTGAGGCAGAAATGGTCAGATAAAAGACCTCCTTTCGAAAGGGAAAAGAAGGATCGATTGAAGCCCTACCTCTTCTCTACCACATATCCGAAAATCAGCTCAAACGGACCACGTTTGATAGGGGAAATCTGTTCTAGAAATTTCTACTGCACAGGTGTTAACGACGCAGTTTAGTGGTGTACAGTATGTGGATTGCCAAGCTTGAACGAACGAGCTTAATCTTTGCTTTCGGTAAGTTTACTATACAAGCTACGAGTAGTAGCTTACAGGGTAAGTGCCCTACATAAGCTACAAGTAATGGTTTATAGAATAAATGAAAGGTTTATGAAGTAAATGAATTGATTTGGATGTGAATTTTGAGATGTGTTGCTATTGGGAATATAAATTGTTTTTCCTTTGCAGGTTGGGTAATGACATATCCTAACCTCGTTTTATTGCAGAAATTTTGAAAAATTGTTAAAAGTTGGATGTAGATCTCTATGTCTACATCATGCTATTGCATCTTTATGCATAATTGGTTTTACGAGATTTAAGCTTACACGAAGTTTATACGAAAAGTATAAAAGCTTTTACATCTCGTTTGCATCATGTTTTGAAGTATGTGAATAATATGACTTTATAGCATATTCATATGAGTTCTCGGATTGAGCATGCACTGCTTGTACATCCTATTGATATGAAACTTCAAAACAAGAGATGATTTCTAGTTTACAGACTTTTATGGCATCCCATTATACTATGAGACTAATAGAGCATATGGAACATGCCCGAGTAGTTGATACTCTTATATGGGCAATACGAGGCTTGTCCGACATTATCATTGACAGGTTCCAATTCTGGCTGATCATTAGGATTGGAGATGACGAGGATCTATGGCCATAGGTAACACCCTAGTTTCGGGGTAATGAGGACTGCTTGCTGATAGCTACAGTAGGCTAAGACTTTATTAGTTGAATTATTGGTTTGCCTAACAAGAAATGTTTTATGAATATGACATATGAGATTACATGATATGTGATTGAACTTTACGAAGCATTACTTTTATGATAACTACATGGTTTGACAAAATCGACTTTGCATCGTTTTACGTGTATTACATCGGTTTTACCATAAAGGCATTGTGATATTGAGTTACATAAGATATGAAGTTTAAATGAGTTATTGATATATGATTTTATATGAAACACGTGTTGCATGCATTAATGGTGCTATATCTTGTTTGTTACTATCCTACACTTGTGTAGTGGCTTACTGAGCTTTCCCCAAAGCTCACCCCTTCATTCTCCTCCACAAGTTAAGCTGACATAACAACGTTTGATAAGAGTCGTTCCTCATTTTGACGTTTCAAGCTAGACGTCATACCTCAATTCATAGCTCGGTATATAAGTTTACTATTCATATGTACTTGGAATTTGATGATTTTGTACAGTAATGTAGTGTGAGATGTGATAAGTATGAATATGTGATTACTTTCAAAAAATCGGGTTAAAACGGGATTTAAACAAGTGTTGGTTGATTGTTGATGTGAATAGTGTCAACTATATAACAACTTTTGGTTGAGAATTTTTTTGACCTTCGGGTTATTCGAAAATTCTGAAACTTTCCCGAATGTTCCATAGGATTGTATGAGAGTATGATAGACCATTTTGGGCCAAAGATATCGAGAAATGAATAGTACTTTGCTTTGTTGTTTGGATTGTATTGTAGGGGGTTTTTTGTAGTTAAGCAGAAATGCTACAGAAATTTAGTCTTAAGTGATTTTAAGTTATGAAATGAATTTGGACCTAAGGAAATTAACTTTGAATTGTGATCGGGTGAATAGTAAATCGAAATTGAAAAAGTAAGACTACTCTCTACACAAACCTTAGTTAAAGTAAAAGGAAAAAGTTAACCCCAAAATCCGTTCTTTCACTATTTCATTATTGAAAATGTCTCGTTTTTCGGGACATGCCATCTTACAATTTTGTTCATGGGTGATTGCCTTATACAATGGTCTATGGTCCTTATTATGTATTTAATACTGCTCAGTTGTCATAAGTAGATTGCAAACTACAAATAATGCCAGGTGCAACCCATGAAACTTTCTCCCAAGTCCTTTTGGTTCTTCATTAAATGTTAAAGTTGTAGTTAAAAGTCTTGATGCCAAGGCTTGGCAAATTAATTTATGACAAATTGCTTTTATCTTTGGAGAATATATTAGTAGTTTGTAAGTAGAAAAGAAATCAAATAATTAAGTAGCAATGTATTTTGTTTATTGAAATAACATATTTAGTACTCTAAAATAATTTGAAAAGGAATTTTACTCTAAACTGGAATTACAATTTATGCTTAATGAGGACCCTAAAAGATATAAAATAGTTGAAATTTTGTGTGATATCAAAAAATTAATTATGTATTTTATTTAATTTGAAATCACATTAAAAAAGTATGATTAGATTAATTTAATCAAATTTATAATTATGGTAGAAAGTGCTAAGCTCTCAACCTATCCACTGCTAATAATGTTATGACAACTGAGCACAGGAATTAAGGTCATCCAAGCTGCTTGCCAAATTGTGAAGCCATTGAACATGAGGTAACAAGGTTATAATTCTTCAAGTTTTATTATTTTTGTTTTTTCCTGGATTGAAGGCATTAGTTATAGTATTCTATTGTTAGAAATATCACTATGTTAATGAAGAACTTACTTATAAATTTAGTATAGTGACTGGTAGGATTATTTCTAAAAGTTAATGTGGTACTTTCATTTCAGATAAGCTATTGCAATAGGAGCATAGATCTGAAAATTAATCCAAATGAACAAGAAACTTTACTAAGCATTGATTTCATAGATGGTGATTATAAGGTATGCATTTTACAAATTTATATATTTTTAATATCTTTCATATCTTCATGCTTAATAAACATCCTCGATATGTATTAGTAAGATAAATTTTGTCCAAAAGTCCAACTTCTTATGCATCTCAATGTGCATATGGACATCCATAAATAAGTGCAAAAATATGCATGTCCTACTCAATCTTACTTACTGAGGTGTATGTCTCTGTTGCTCGAACTTTGTTGTAAGTATCGGACGTATGTATGTGTCTAGCTTTCAAGTTTTTCCAAGTGTTCATTTATAGTTGGAGTGTTGAGATTTTAGCTAATTTCTTAACCAACATTTTGGGATATCAATGCTACTTATTTTCAGCTCCACAATTGAAAATTTTTTACCTCTTTTTTTATTAATCTCTTATTTCAGTTGTTGCTTTGTGAGAACTCGTTATTTCGTACTGTACATGTACGGAATAATAAATTTTAAAATAAATAAATTTTTGATATTTTATAAATATCGAAAGAAAGGTGTGATAGAATTGAAAATTTTCAAGTTGTATAAGGGCAAAAAAAAAATACTTTTCTCATGAAGTGGTCAAAGTGGACCAAATAAGCCATAATTTGGCTTAAGAGGTAAATTAAATAAATGAAAATGTAATTAAAATATGGGCTGGACAGAATTTTACTGTACAGTGGCACAATGAGTAATTTAGCTGAAATTAGAGGACATTTTAGACTTTAAATAATTCATACCAGAAAATTTTATAATTACAATCAATTTAGAGCCAATGAAAACAGGGCAACAAGGCTGATTCATTTATTTCTCCAGCTGGAGTAGCACCGCCTCAGCCATTTCGGCTGCATCAGTCACGTTGTGTTCTTCCTTTCCTCCACCGTTCTCCATGTTCCAGCCTTGAATCACCATCGTTTCATCACAATTCGACTTAGGCTCCTTCACATAAATTGATCCCCACCTCCATAGCTCTATAATAATCTAAAAACCTCAACCAAAAACAGCATGAGAGAGGTTCCCCTGCAGCTGAATGTTGGCGTAGGACAGGTAAGAAACTCTCCAGTCCACGTTTTATGCACTTGATTGTTGGTTGATGATGTTATTGGTTGGGTAGATGATAGGTAAGGATAAGGTCTGGAAGGAAAATGTATAGTAATTTCTTAGGACAGAAATCCTTGATTATTGGTAATGTTAATAGCTGAGTAAAATACTGCTGTTACATGAATGAGTGGCGTAATTAATGAAGCAGAAAAAAAATTCTGTTGTTCATGCGTGTAAGTGAAGAACAAGAGTGGTTCGGTTTAAAGGTTCCAAGAGGTAAGATTTTGCCTCCCTTAGTTATGTTAATAAATTGTGTTGACTGATTTTAATAAATGGTAGAATGTTAGTCAATAAGTGGGCTGTTAAGAGGTGGAACCAAGAAATGAGTTAGAATAGTTTAGATCCTAAGACATATAATTGATATATGATCAAAATATAATTAAGACATGTTATTGAAACATCATTTGATTTAATTGTAGTGAATTTGGAGCGGTGTAGGAGTTTAGCTTGAGTTGAGGATCGAGGAAAGGTAACCTACCAAGCACCGAGGTAAGTGGGTTAAATAAATCTTACTAGCATCGTCTCGTAAGAGATGAAGGAATCCTTATTAAATAATTAATTAAATTATATAGGATATTGGTTGAGCATTACGGGTAAGATAATTAGAATAATTATGCAAGAGTTTTAAACCGAACATAATGTGCCTGTGAAATGCCCTTATTTAAAAGGTGATCTTTGTCGTGTATCGTGTAATGTGTTATGTGTTATGGCACTCTCATGATCATTGAACATGTTAACATATTGTTATGCTTGGGTATGAATACGTGAGTTGAGTACCAAATACACATATCGTCTCGATGTTGAGTCCATAGACCTCAATTAGCACCTAGTTTTATGTACCAAGAGTAAAGACTCGAATTCCGAACCGTGGGAGTCACCTCTAAAATTCTTCGGGAACTACGTGCTACATGAGCTTCGATGTGCTAAAGGCATTAACCGAGTAAAACCTCGAGTGGACTTTGGGCCATAGAGGACAGTACGGATGAGTGATGAAGCTAGGCAATCGTTGTCTGATGGGACCAGAGAGGTTGCCATGGCCGATTGTGCTGGTTCGTCATAATCTCTAAAACCTCGAGTGGACTTTGGGCCATAGAGGACAGTACGGATGAGTGATGAAGCTAGGCAATCGTTGTCTGATGGGCCCAGAGAGGTTGCCATGGCCGATTGTGCTGGTTCGTCATAATCTCTAAAACCTCGAGTGGACTTTGGGCCATAGAGGACAGTACGGATGAGTGATGAAGCTAGGCAATCGTTGTCTGATGGGCCCAGAGAGGTTGCCATGGCCGATTGTGCTGGTTCGTCATAATCTCTAAAACCTCGAGTGGACTTTGGGCCATAGAGGACAGTACGGATGAGTGATGAAGCTAGGCAATCGTTGTCTGATGGGCCCAGAGAGGTTGCCATGGCTGATTGTGCTGGTTCGTCATAATCTCTAAAACCTCGAGTGGACTTTGGGCCATAGAGGACAGTACGGATGAGTGATGAAGCTAGGCAATCGTTGTCTGATGGGCCCAGAGAGGTTGCCATGGCCGATTGTGCTGGTTCGTCACACCCCTAAAATCCTTCGGGAACTAAGTGCTACACAAGTTTCGACGAAATATGAGAAATCGTAGGGTATTGCGATTATAAGTAAGTAAGTGATTGTGATTCATGAAGGCGATGAATGTTGAAGGATGACATAGATCTTAGGCATATGACACATGATGTATGTGATTATTGAATGATATCTATATATGCCATTTGAACATGTGCTACTTGAATGTTCGTTTCTTTCGATTATTTGAGTTATGTCTATATATGTCATTGAACATGTGCTACTTGAATATTCGTGCTTCCACACATAATTATATTTTTAATAAGAACGTTGACTGGTGTAACTAAGGATGAAAAGTAAATATGAGTAAGTTATGACGTGTGTACACTTACGAAAAGGGTAATAAACCTTAGTATAACCCATACATGCTAATTTACAATAACTCAAGCATGTATGATCGTGTTTTACGATATGAGCCTAGTATGTTTTATTTAAACTACTTACTGAGCCGTGGATTGCTCACCCCTTAATTTAACAACTGCAGATCATACGAGTTGATAGCCGGCTCAGGCTTCGCGTAGGCTCCTGGGAAATCGTACCTAGTAGTGGTACCCATTGCGTTCTCCAGAGCTAGCATTTTGTATTTTGAGGTATACTGATAGTATATCATTTTGATAATTATATGTACGTTAACTTTCACAGTACTAAGATAATATGTGGGATGTAACTATGGATCGCATTAGATGACTATGAGAGTCTAGGTGGTTATCGAGTCCGATCCAGGTCTTAAATTATGTTTTGAATTATGTATAAATGTGGTAGATACGAACTTAGTAACGGTTAAACTCTCGAGATCTTGAAATACGTGATTGCATGAAATTGTGGAGAAACACCAGCTGTTGTATTATGTGATTTAGAAATGCGTTTTGTGCAGGGAATTATACCTGGGGAAATTGATAAAATACAAAGGGGAGGTTTTCGATCTGTTTCTTTTGGGAATAGTAAAATAAGACGAAAATCATAAGAAAAACCTCTTTGAGAAACGTGTCATAGCTCGAGAAATAACATGAGTAAGATAGGATCGGAATTTAGATACTACACTAACACCGAATACAAACCGTAAGTAGAAAAAGAAAAATTTGGTTCGAAATTTTCGTAAGCAAATCTAGTAAGTGTTAAGTGGATGTCATTGACATTCGGGTCGTGACAGATTAAATGGTATCAGAGCATGGTTTGTCTAGTACGTGGTAGTGTAGTTAGATTGTCTGTAGCGTTACATCCCATGTACTGTGAAATTTATGTGAAAGTTTCCAAATTTGACTTATACTGAGATTGATCTGCTCTTGGTATAGGCACTTGAAATTTGAGTAGAATGAGGAGAACGAGACGTAGAGGTGGACCCGGGAGGCCATCTCGGGGGTCAGCAATACCACCCTCGACTCCTTCACCCTCTGCACCTCCATCACCTCCACATCCGACTCCTCCACATCCGACTCCACCACCACCGGATAGCATGGAGGCGAGGATAGCTAGAATGGAGCAGAATTATGAGGTTATGACAGCCTTGCTACAACAACTTGTGGCAAACCAAACTAGTGTACCTCAGGCTCCGCCACCTCCACATGCATCTTCAGCACCTTTGGTGCCTCCATCTGCTCCCGTAGTGCCTCCACCTGCACCACCACAGGTACCGCCTCCACCGACTCCCGTAGAGCCACAGATTGCTCCTCCTCCAGTTACACCCCAAGTAGCCGTGCCGCAGCCAGCTACTATTCAGGTTGGGAGTCCAGTGGATCGGAATATGTCTCTCTTGAAGCAATTTCAAAAGATGAATCCTCCACAGTTCAAGGGGGAAAAAGATCCCACTAAGGCGGAAGAGTGGATAGAGGAGATGGAGTTCCTCTTTAAATACATGGGCTGCAATTCCACCGAGAAGGTATCCTTAGCCGTGTATATGATGAGAGGTGAGGCTCAGAAGTGGTGGAAGACTAATGAGCCCTTGGTATTGGCCAAAGATCCCATTATTACATGGGAGAAGTTTGTTGAGACCTTTATGGATTATTATGTGTCGGCAGTGGCAAGACGAAAGAAGAAGACACAGTTTCTTGAACTAAAGCAAGGGTCTATGAAAGTAGAGGAGTATGAGACCCGATTCACTGCCTTAGTCAAATATGATGCGGATTATGCCAACAATGATGAGAAGAAGGCAGAGAAATTCACTTCGGGTTTGAGGTCCAATATTAGGGGTAGAGTTAGGCCCTTTGAGCTTACGGAGTATGCGGCTATTGTGAGGAAGGCATTGACAGTCGAACAAGAAATTGAGGCTTCTCAGGCCGAATATGATGCTAGAAGACAGCCCAAGCCGAACCAGCCCCCTAATAAAAGATTTGATAGAAGGAGGCCAGAACAAAGAAGATATCAGGGCCCTAGTAAGAGGCAGAAGTTTGTTGCGCCTCGACCACAGGCTATTAGGCCTATTACTACAGCTACACCCACTACTCGAGCCGTAACTACAACACCCATTGATACTTCTCAGCCGTGTACTGCTTGCGGCAGAATTCATAGGGATCGACCTTGTCTTAAATCTTCCGGAGCTTGTTTTAATTGTGGTGAAAGAGGCCACTTGATTAGAGATTGCCCCCATCCTAAGGCCACAGAAAAACGAGATGATAGACCATCGATAGCCCAGCAGAAGAAGGCCCAAGATAAGGGTAAGAAACCCATGGAGCATGGAAGGGTGTTTGCTCTCGACCAAGAAACAGCCGACGCTTCTGGTTCGGTCATTAAGGGTAAGCTTACTATTTGTAATTTAGAAGCATTTGTACTTGTTGATCCAGGCTCAACACACTCCTTTATTTCACCTATGTTTGCTAGTAAATTGCATATAGAGTGTGAGCCCTTAGGACATCTATTACATGTGATTACTCCGCTCAAAGAATTTCAAATGACCGAACATGTGTATCGTAAGTGTAAAGTAAAGGTGGGAGATAAATACCTAGTGGTAGATTTGGTGTTATTAGACATGTATGACTTTGATGTAATACTAGGCATGGATTGGCTAACCAACCACCATGCCAGTGTGGACTGCTATAGCAAAGTTGTTACTTTCTCCTTACCTGAAAAGCTTGTACTACGTCTTGGAGATAATGAATAGAATAATTATGATTTTATTGGTGTCTCACTAATATGAGATTGATTTGTTTGTGAAGGCTATCTCGCGTTTGTCGAGGATGCCGAAAAGAGCCAATCGGAACTGTCTGACATCCCAGTTGTCAAGGACTTCTCCGATGTATTTCCGGATGAGCTACCAGGGCTACCTCCGGAAAGAGAGATGGAGTTTGCTATAGAGCTACTCCCAGGCACTCAACCCATATCCAAGCCCCCGTATCGAATGGCCTTAGTTGAGTTAGAGGAGTTGAAAAAGCAATTACAAGAGTTGTTGGACAAAGGGTTCATAAGATCGAGTGTGTCGCCATGGGGAGCTCCAGTGTTGTTTGTGAAAAAGAAGGATGGCAGTTTGAGGCTATGTATCGATTATAGGCAGTTGAATCAAGCAACGGTGAAGAATAAGTATCCCCTGCCTAGGATTGATGATCTGTTGGATCAATTGAAAGGTGCCCAAATATTTTCGAAGATTGATTTGAGGTCGGGGTACCACCAATTGAGGATTAAAGGGGAAGATGTGCCAAAGACAGCCTTTAGAACTCGATATGGCCACTACGAATTCCTAGTTATGCCATTCGGCCTAACGAATGCCCCTGCAGCATTCATGGCATTGATGAATGAAGTATTCAAGCCTCATTTGGATAAGTTCGTCATTGTGTTCATAGATGACATACTGGTGTATTCCCGATCCCGGGAAGAACATGAGCACCACCTCCACATAGTACTCCAAACTCTTAGGAAGGAAGGGCTATACGCGAAGTTCAGCAAGTGTGAGTTTTGGTTGGAACAAATCAGTTTTCTGGGGCATGTGGTATCCAAGGATGGTGTAGCAGTTGATCCAGTTAAGATAGAGGCCGTGATGAATTGGGAGAGGCCTAAAACAGTGACCGAGATTCGCAGCTTTTTAGGGCTTGCAGGTTACTATAGGAGATTTGTAGAGGGGTTTTCCAAGCTTGCTGCTCCACTAACCCGACTTACACGCAAGGATGTCAAGTTTGAATGGAATGATGCGTGTGAGCGTAGCTTTCTAGAACTCAAGCAAAGGTTGACTACGGCTCCTGTGTTGACGGTTCCAAGTGGATCCGGAGGATTTGCAGTGTATAGTGATGCTTCTCTACAGGGTCTAGGGTGTGTGTTGATGCAGAATGGTAGAGTAGTGGCATATGGTTCAAGACAGTTGAAGGACCACGAGAGGAACTACCCTACTCATGATCTGGAGTTGGCAGCGGTAGTGTTTGCGCTAAAGATATGGCGCCATTATTTGTATGGTGAGCGGTTCCAGGTTTATACAGACCACAAGAGCTTAAAGTACCTATTCTCGCAGAAAGAGTTGAATATGAGACAGAGAAGATGGATGGAGCTATTGAAGGACTATGACTGCGAGATTCTCTATCATCCGGGTAAAGCAAACCGGGTAGCGGATGCATTAAGTAGGAAGAGTGTGGGTTTTGTTAGTTACATGATGGTCCGGGAATGGGATTTGCTGGAGAAATTTTCAGAGTTGAATATCAACCTAGAGCCCGATGGTGAGTATTTGATGGCTAGCTTGAGGATAGAGCCTAACATTATGGATCAAATTAGACAAGCTCAGAAAGAGGATCCTAGACTTGTGGAGATCATTGGTGGAATACAACCGGGACAAGACTCAGAGTTTAGGGTTTCAGATGATGGGTTGTTGAGATATAGGGGTAGAATTTATGTCCCGAATGATGAGATGTTGAAGAGGCAAATTTTAGAAGAGGCACACAGCTCCAAATACACTATGCATCCAGGGAATACGAAGATGTATTAGAATTTACGAAAGGTGTTTTGGTGGGCTGGTATGAAGAAAGATATAGCGACCTTTGTGTCGAGGTGTCTAGTGTGCCAAAAGGTTAAGATTGAACACCAGCGGCCAGCGGGCTTACTAAAGCCTTTGCCCATACCTACATGGAAGTGGGAGCATGTGACTATGGACTTCATTATGGGGCTCCCGAGGACTCGTAGGAATCATGATGCGATCTGGGTGATAGTTGACAGATTGACAAAATCCGCTCATTTCCTAGCTATGAAGGCTACTGACTCGCTTAGTGCCTTAGCAAATATGTATGTTAAGGAGATTGTGAGGTTACATGGAGTCCCAGTGAGCATAGTTTCGGACAGGGATTCTCGGTTTACTTCCCGTTTCTGGGAACACTTCCAAGATGCCTTGGGAACTAAACTAAGCTTTAGCACAGCCTTCCATCCTCAAACCGATGGGCAATCAGAGAGGACTATTCAGACACTTGAGGACATGTTGAGGGCATGTGTTATGGATTTTCGAGGCTCATGGGATGATCATCTGGCACTAGCGGAGTTTGCATATAACAACAGCTTTCACTCTAGTATTGGGATGGCACCTTACGAGGCATTGTATGGGCGTAGGTGTAGGTCTCCCATTGGCTGGGAAGAGGTAGGTGAAAGAAAGTTATTCACTCCGGAGATTGTAGAGAAAGCTTCCGAAGATGTGAGATTGATATGTGATAGACTGAAGACAGCCCAAAGTAGACAGAAAAGTTATGCCGACTGTCGAAGGAGGCCTTTAGAGTTCCAAGTGGGTGATAAAGTGTTCTTGAGAATCTCTCCGTCTAAAGGCATAATGAGATTTGGCAAGAAAGGGAAGTTGAGTCCTCGATACATTGGTCCGTTTGAGATATTGGAGAGAGTGGGTGACGTAGCATATCGACTAGCATTACCCCCGGAGCTATCGGGTGTGCATAACGTCTTTCATGTGTCGATGCTACGGAAATATCATCCGGACCCATCTCATGTGATCGAGTATGAGCCACTGGAGATTAGAGAGGACTTAAGCTATGTCGAGAGACCAATTCGGATCTTAGACAGGAAAGATAAGATATTGAGGTCTAAGACAATCCCTTTAGTCAAAGTGCTTTGGCAGCACCACTCTTCAGAGGAAGCCACATGGGAGTTAGAAAGCTTAATGAGAGAGAAATACCCTCACCTATTTCAGATAGACACAGAAAATTTGGGGGACCAAATTTCTTAAGGTGGGGAGAATGTGAGAACTCGTTATTTCGTACTGTACATGTACGGAATAATAAATTTTAAAATAAATAAATTTTTGATATTTTATAAATATCGAAAGAAAGGTGTGATAGAATTGAAAATTTTCAAGTTGTATAAGGGCAAAAAAAAAATACTTTTCTCATGAAGTGGTCAAAGTGGACCAAATAAGCCATAATTTGGCTTAAGAGGTAAATTAAATAAATGAAAATGTAATTAAAATATGGGCTGGACAGAATTTTACTGTACAGTGGCACAATGAGTAATTTAGCTGAAATTAGAGGACATTTTAGACTTTAAATAATTCATACCAGAAAATTTTATAATTACAATCAATTTAGAGCCAATGAAAACAGGGCAACAAGGTTGATTCATTTATTTCTCCAGCTGGAGTAGCACCGCCTCAGCCATTTCGGCTGCATCAGTCACGTTGTGTTCTTCCTTTCCTCCACCGTTCTCCATGTTCCAGCCTTGAATCACCATCGTTTCATCACAATTCGACTTAGGCTCCTTCACATAAATTGATCCCCACCTCCATAGCTCTATAATAATCTAAAAACCTCAACCAAAAACAGCATGAGAGAGGTTCCCCTGCAGCTGAATGTTGGCGTAGGACAGGTAAGAAACTCTCCAGTCCACGTTTTATGCACTTGATTGTTGGTTGATGATGTTATTGGTTGGGTAGATGATAGGTAAGGATAAGGTCTGGAAGGAAAATGTATAGTAATTTCTTAGGACAGAAATCCTTGATTATTGGTAATGTTAATAGCTGAGTAAAATACTGCTGTTACATGAATGAGTGGCGTAATTAATGAAGCAGAAAAAAAATTCTGTTGTTCATGCGTGTAAGTGAAGAACAAGAGTGGTTCGGTTTAAAGGTTCCAAGAGGTAAGATTTTGCCTCCCTTAGTTATGTTAATAAATTGTGTTGACTGATTTTAATAAATGGTAGAATGTTAGTCAATAAGTGGGCTGTTAAGAGGTGGAACCAAGAAATGAGTTAGAATAGTTTAGATCCTAAGACATATAATTGATATATGATCAAAATATAATTAAGACATGTTATTGAAACATCATTTGATTTAATTGTAGTGAATTTGGAGCGGTGTAGGAGTTTAGCTTGAGTTGAGGATCGAGGAAAGGTAACCTACCAAGCACCGAGGTAAGTGGGTTAAATAAATCTTACTAGCATCGTCTCGTAAGAGATGAAGGAATCCTTATTAAATAATTAATTAAATTATATAGGATATTGGTTGAGCATTACGGGTAAGATAATTAGAATAATTATGCAAGAGTTTTAAACCGAACATAATGTGCCTGTGAAATGCCCTTATTTAAAAGGTGATCTTTGTCGTGTATCGTGTAATGTGTTATGTGTTATGGCACTCTCATGATCATTGAACATGTTAACATATTGTTATGCTTGGGTATGAATACGTGAGTTGAGTACCAAATACACATATCGTCTCGATGTTGAGTCCATAGACCTCAATTAGCACCTAGTTTTATGTACCAAGAGTAAAGACTCGAATTCCGAACCGTGGGAGTCACCTCTAAAATTCTTCGGGAACTACGTGCTACATGAGCTTCGATGTGCTAAAGGCATTAACCGAGTAAAACCTCGAGTGGACTTTGGGCCATAGAGGACAGTACGGATGAGTGATGAAGCTAGGCAATCGTTGTCTGATGGGCCCAGAGAGGTTGCCATGGCCGATTGTGCTGGTTCGTCATAATCTCTAAAACCTCGAGTGGACTTTGGGCCATAGAGGACAGTACGGATGAGTGATGAAGCTAGGCAATCGTTGTCTGATGGGCCCAGAGAGGTTGCCATGGCCGATTGTGCTGGTTCGTCATAATCTCTAAAACCTCGAGTGGACTTTGGGCCATAGAGGACAGTACGGATGAGTGATGAAGCTAGGCAATCGTTGTCTGATGGGCCCAGAGAGGTTGCCATGGCCGATTGTGCTGGTTCGTCATAATCTCTAAAACCTCGAGTGGACTTTGGGCCATAGAGGACAGTACGGATGAGTGATGAAGCTAGGCAATCGTTGTCTGATGGGCCCAGAGAGGTTGCCATGGCCGATTGTGCTGGTTCGTCATAATCTCTAAAACCTCGAGTGGACTTTGGGCCATAGAGGACAGTACGGATGAGTGATGAAGCTAGGCAATCGTTGTCTGATGGGCCCAGAGAGGTTGCCATGGCCGATTGTGCTGGTTCGTCACACCCCTAAAATCCTTCGGGAACTAAGTGCTACACAAGTTTCGACGAAATATGAGAAATCGTAGGGTATTGCGATTATAAGTAAGTAAGTGATTGTGATTCATGAAGGCGATGAATGTTGAAGGATGACATAGATCTTAGGCATATGACACATGATGTATGTGATTATTGAATGATATCTATATATGCCATTTGAACATGTGCTACTTGAATGTTCGTTTCTTTCGATTATTTGAGTTATGTCTATATATATCATTGAACATGTGCTACTTGAATATTCGTGCTTCCACACATAATTATATTTTTAATAAGAACGTTGACTGGTGTAACTAAGGATGAAAAGTAAATATGAGTAAGTTATGACGTGTGTACACTTACGAAAAGGGTAATAAACCTTAGTATAACCCATACATGCTAATTTACAATAACTCAAGCATGTATGATCGTGTTTTACGATATGAGCCTAGTATGTTTTATTTAAACTACTTACTGAGCCGTGGATTGCTCACCCCTTAATTTAACAACTGCAGATCATACGAGTTGATAGCCGGCTCAGGCTTCGCGTAGGCTCCTGGGAAATCGTACCTAGTAGTGGTACCCATTGCGTTCTCCAGAGCTAGCATTTTGTATTTTGAGGTATACTGATAGTATATCATTTTGATAATTATATGTACGTTAACTTTCACAGTACTAAGATAATATGTGGGATGTAACTATGGATCGCATTAGATGACTATGAGAGTCTAGGTGGTTATCGAGTCCGATCCAAGTCTTAAATTATGTTTTGAATTATGTATAAATGTGGTAGATACGAACTTAGTAACGGTTAAACTCTCGAGATCTTGAAATACGTGATTGCATGAAATTGTGGAGAAACACCAGCTGTTGTATTATGTGATTTAGAAATGCGTTTTGTGCAGGGAATTATACCTGGGGAAATTGATAAAATACAAAGGGGAGGTTTTCGATCTGTTTCTTTTGGGAATAGTAAAATAAGACGAAAATCATAAGAAAAACCTCTTTGAGAAACGTGTCATAGCTCGAGAAATAACATGAGTAAGATAGGATCGGAATTTAGATACTACACTAACACCGAATACAAACCGTAAGTAGAAAAAGAAAAATTTGGTTCGAAATTTTCGTAAGCAAATCTAGTAAGTGTTAAGTGGATGTCATTGACATTCGGGTCGTGACATGCTTTCATTGAGGTACACCAAGATTTAGCAAAAATAGGGAGTAGGTAGCTTGAATTTAACTTTTCAAGTATGATACCGCAAAATAAGGTAAAGAAATAATACTGGGAAGTTTTCAGTGTGCTGCTTCAGTAGCCTTTTCTCATCGAAACACCTAACCCATATGATTTTAACTCTTTATATAGGTCTTTAAGCTAATATTGTTTTTGTTATTCTTGATAATGATACATAAGCTGTGCCTGTAATGTAAGACCCTTTTTTTGTTATTTCTTCTTACACACACAATGGCATGCATGTTATAAACAAATTAAGAGAAAGTTGCTCCATCTTATGGAGCACATGAAAATCTCATACCATTCAGTTCATTAACCTAGATGTATCCACACGAACGGATCTCACGACTCTTGAACGTCTCACGATCAGAAGCCTTAAAAAGCGTTTTTTTTATTTATTTAACCGAATTGCTAGCTTCGATTAAAAGAATATTTTGTTTTGTTTGAAAGAAGCTCTAAAACCACAGAGAACATGTTTCTCTTTTCTGTTTAATTGTGCGGCTCTGTTTTAGAAAACACAAAACATCCTTTTATAGGCAGTAAATTTTACCCTAAAATTTACTGTCAAACAGAACTCTAATCCTACTTAGAATAGAATAGGATTAGTTATATCCTTAATCCAATTCAGAATAGGATTAATTAAGCTCCTCATTGATCCGTTCTAAGTGTGCGACCCAATAGGTTCTCAAAACAATGGCAATGACAAAATTGTCACAGGCAATGAGCGGTATCTAGCAACACATCATTGCTACCCATGTAACGAGAATGTCAATGACTCGACATAACCTTACTCGTGATAGATGTTACCGTGTAGTCTAATCCCTTTATCCTTTGATGTCTTGATTAGACACAAGTCATGGAATGTGTCACACTTGTATAGTCTAATCAGCGTTTCTTGATTCTTGAGTAGACTAATTAATCAAATAAAATCAATATCTCATATTGACTTATTCGAGCACGGCCATGCATTTCTTAGTCTCACTCTATCAAAGGGCCCAAGACATTACTCTTGTTATATAAGAGGGATAAATCCTATCTTGATCACTCAACATCCCTTTACATAGATCAAGGCATACCCAATTACTACTTTTATAGTCCATCCTGTTACGAATGACATCTAGCAGCATTAAAGTATGCAATTCTCTATGTTGGGATCTCTGATGATCTCAAGTCAAAGGATCACATACACCATCATCACTATGAGAATTGCTTATGACACTCATATAACAATCCATGTAGCGTTCTCATGGAGGGTCGATCCAGTACATAGTTCTCTAACATGTACTTATGTGATGACTTGATATCCTATATCCATGACAATGGTCATCAGTCAACCACATACTAGTCTTATCGTATCATTGTTATCCTTGTTCACAATAATACTTGACTAGGGATATTTTAAGAATAGTGTGTTATTACTATTCTAAGGACATTATCATATAAGATTACATTACGCAGTTATAAGACAAATATAATAATGAACTATAATAAATAAAATGTCATGATACATAAAAAAATGCCAAAGTCAATCATCTAATGAATGGTTCTAAGGGCATAATCCAACAATCTCCCACTTGCACTAAGACCATTCACTCATGTATCTAATAACTAGTGACCTAGTGTGACGATCATGTCTCTGCTGCGTCAAAGGCTTCGTCAGTGGGTCGGTGATGTTATCGTCAGTTGGTACTTTTCATATCCTCACATCTCCTCTCTCGATGATATCTCGAATGAGATGGAAGCGCCGTAGTATATGTTTGGATCGTTGGTGAGATCTAGGTTCCTTAGCTTGTGCGATGGCTCCATTGTTGTCACAATAGAGCTCAATCGGATCTATAATGCTAGGAACAACTTCAAGCTCAGTAATGAACTTCCTGATCCAAACAGCCTCCTTAGCAGCTTCAGAGGCAGCTATATACTCAGCCTCTGTTGTAGAATCGGCCACTGTCGCCTACTTTGAACTCTTCCAGCTCACAGCACCACCATTAAGGCAAAACACATAACCAGACTGCGATCTATAGTCATCTTTATCAGTTTGGAAGCTAGCATCAGTGTAACCTGTTATAATAAGCTCTTCCTCACCTCCATATATCAAGAATGTATCCTTAGTCTTTCTCAAGTACTTAAGAATATTCTTGACAGTGATCCAGTGACGTTCACCAGGATCAGCTTGATATCTACTCGTCATGCTCAAGGCATACGAGACATCGGGACGTGTGCATAACATGGCATACATAATGGATCCAATAGCAGATGCATATGGAACTTTACTCATACGTTCTCTCTCTTCTTGTGTTGTAGGACACTGTTCTTTTGAGAGAGTAATGCCATGTGTCATAGGCAAGAATCCTTTCTTGGAATCCTGCATGCTAAACCTCTTTAGCACTTTATCTATGTATTCACTTTGACTTAGGCCAATTAATTTCCTTGATCTATCTCTATAGATCTTTATACCCAGTACATAGGTAGCATCGGCCAAGTCCTTCATTGAAAAGCAATTCCTTAACCAAGTCTTTACAAACTGAAGGGTAGGGATGTCATTCCCAATGAGTAGTATGTCATCTACATACAACACCAGGAAGACAATAGTGCTCCCACTGACCTTCTTGTAGACACAAGGTTCATCTTCGTTGTTGATGAAACCAAACTCTTTGATTGCATCATCAAAACGAAGATTCCAACTTCGAGAAGCTTGCTTTAGTCCATAAATAGAACGTTGCAGCTTACAAACCTTTCCAGCATTTTTTGGATCAACAAAACCCTCAGGTTGTGTCATGTCCACATCCTCGAGTAGCTTTCCATTAAGAAAAGCATTCTTGACGTCCATTTGCCAGATTTCATAATCATGGTATGCAGCTATCGCAAGCAAGATCCTAATGGATTTGATCATCACGACTGGTGAAAAAGTTTCATCATAGTCAATACCATGAATTTGTTTAAAACCTTTAGCAACCAATCGCCCTTTATAGGTATGAACATTTCCTTCCATGTCGGTTTTCTTCTTAAAAACCCATTTACACCCTATAGGTTTTACCCTTTCGGGTAAGTCAACCAAGGTCCAAACTTGGTTGACATACATGGATTCCATCTCATATCTCATGGCTTCAAGCCATTTCTCAGAGTCTGGCCTTGTAATAGCCTCTTGATAGGTAGTAGGCTCATCTTGGTCCATGAGCAATACATCACCGTTCTGAGTCATTAGAAATCCATATCTCTGTGGCTCACGATGTGTTCTAACTGATCTACGCAAGGCTTATGTCTCTTGAGCAGGCGGTTGCTCCACAACAGCTTGCGGTTCTGGTTCCACAACAACTTGTGGTGCTTGCTCAGGCTCCATCTCAACATCGGGTGCGCTATCTTGTAGCTCTTGAATTTCTTCAAGTTCTACTTTTCTCCCACTAGTTCTTCTAGAAATGAATTCTCTTTCTAGAAAGATACCTGTTCGAGCTACAAACACTTTGCGCTCAGTGGGATTGTAAAAATAATATCCTTTAGTTAGTTTAGGATATCCCACAAAATAGCACTTATCAGATTTAGGTGCAAGTTTGTTAGAGACTTGACGTCTTACATAAGCCTCACAACCCCAAATCTTCACAAAAGACATACTGGGACGTTTACCAGTCCATATCTCATATGGTATCTTTGGAACCGATTTAGATGGAACACGGTTTAGTGTAAAAGCAGCTGTTTCTAATGCATGTCTCCAAAAGGATTCTGGAAGATCTGTATGACTCATCATTGATCGAACCATATCTAATAAAGTTCGGTTTTTCCTTTCAGATACACCATTCCATTGTGGTGTACCTAGAGGAGTGAGTTGTGAGATAATCCCACACTCTTTAAGATAGTTATAAAATTCTTGGCTTAAGTATTCACCACCTCGATCTGATCGAAGTGCCTTAATGCTCTTGCCAAGTTGGTTTTGTACTTTATTCTTGAATTCCTTGAACTTTTCAAAAGATTCTGACTTGTGTCTCATAAGATACACATAGCCATATCTACTGAAATCATCAGTAAACGTAATAAAGTACATAAACCCACCTCTGGCCTGTGTGTTTAAAAGTCCACATATATCTGTATGTACTAAGCCCAATAAATCACTTACCCTTTCACTATGTCCTTTGAAAGGGGCTTTAGTCATCTTACCCATCAAACAAGATTCACATGTCTCATACAATTCAAAATCAAATGAGTCCAAAAGTCCATCTTTATGGAGTTTGGAAATGCGATTCTTATTTATGTGTCCCAAGCGACAATGCCAGAGATATGTTGGATTTTGATCATTAGATTTAATCCTTTTAGCATTTATGTTATAAATAGGCATATCAAGATTTAGAATGTAAAGACCATTAATTAGTTGTGCACTACCATAAAAGATATCATTTAAATAAATAGAGCAACAGTTGTCCTTTATTATAAATGAAAAACCCTTCTTGTCCAAACAAGAAATAGAAAAAATGTTTTTAGTGATGGAAGGCACATAATAACAATCATCTAATTCTAAAACAAGCCCTGTGGGCAATGTCAAAATATAAGTTCCTACAGCTAATGCAGCAACCTTTGCTCCATTTCCCACTCGTAGGTCGACCTCGCCCTTAGTCAACAATCTACTCCTTTTGAGTTCCTGCACATTTACACAAATGTGAGAACCACATCCAGTATCTAATAGCCATGATGAAGAAGTAAATAGATTAACTTCTATAACATAAATACCTGAAGTGGAAGTCTCACTTCCTCTCTTCTTCTTTAGCTCTTCCAGGTATTTGTTGCAGTTCCTCTTCCAATGTCCGGTCTCACCGCAATGGAAGCATTTCCCTTCTTTGGCAACCCCACCTTTAGGCTTCAGTGCAGTATCATTGGGCTTGAACTTGCCATCGGCTTTATTACCTTTTTTCTTGCCCTTTGCATTAGCCCTGCCCTTAGCTTTCTTAACTATTAAGACATCTTTGGGCTTGGCCTTTTTCATGTTGGATTCAGCTGTTTTCAACATGCTAAGTAACTGTGGCAGAGTCTTGTCAATTTCATTCATGTTGTAATTAACAACAAACTGACTGTAGCTGTCTGGCAACGATTGCAGAATCACATCAGTGGCCAACTCTTAGCCCAAAGGAAATCCCAATCTTTCAAGGTTTTCAATATACCCAATCATCTTGAGCACATGAGTACCAACGGGAGTCCCTTCTGCCATCCTACACTGAAACAATGCTTTAGAGACATTGTACCTTTCTTGTCTAGCTTCCTTTTGATAGAGTTGCTTGAGATGATCGATCATATCGAAAGCATCCATTTCCTCATGTTGCTTTTGAAGCTCAGGATTCATGGAGGCAAGCATAAGGCAACTAACATCCAATGCATCATCTTGATGCTTCTTATAAGCATCTCTTTCTGCCTTTGGAGCATTAGCGGGTGGTTCCTCAGGTAAGGGAATCTCAAGGACATACAACTTCTTTTCTTGCTTGAGGACTATCCTCAGGTTTCTGTACCAATCCAGGAAGTTTGTCCCATTCAACTTGTCCTTCTCAAGGACAGATCGCAGTGAAAGTGTGTTATTTGTGTTTGATGCCATGGTAATCTACAACAGAAATATGCAAAATATAAGTATCATGAATGCATTCATTTAATTAAATATTTATTAAATGATGCTCCCACTATTTTTATTGAATCAACAACCCTCACTATTAATTCGAAAAAATTATCACATAATTTCTCTAGTGGGCCAAGATCCATATTTCACCTTATCTAGAGTTAGCTTTGGCTAATCGCCCAAGATTTGGCTATTTAGGTAGGCAACACTTACCAATTACATCTCATGTAACTCTTGGATAGTTGGGTGAACAACACTTGTTCTGATTCATCTCATGAATGGAAGCCCAACTTTATGCCTCTAAATTTCCAATCCTATTGAGGAAATCTAGTTAAGTCAACCCAATTTATAGCCTTTGGATATCAGTATTATCCCATCGCGTCTTACTAAGATAGATATGATATTCTGCTTTGGCAAACATAACAAAATCGATTCTAGCCTTGACGAGTGCTATTCATTGGCAGGCATCTATTATTGACTTAATTTAATTTGAGGGATTTTCTTAGTTTATTGAATAAGATCTCACCAATTTTACTTTTCTAAAATTATCATATGATTTTCATATCATAAACGTACAAAATAAACCATGCATCTCATGCAATTAAGCAATAAAATAAACGTGACATAGTTATAGCCCAAACTAAATGGATTTCCCAAGCCAATGAGAAACCCTAAGGGTTAACCTAAGGGTAATAGCATCTTCTCCAAGTGCCTCTTTGGTCATCCTTTGCATGGTTGTCAGCTCCATTAGTGTTGATCACCATCAACTCATACTTAGCTAAATTCTAACCCTATACTACTTTACAATTACATAGTTTAAGAGAAACCTCGAGTTACATTTGAGGGGAGTAAGATGAGAAAAGAATGTACAACTGGAATTTCAAGAACAAGGCACGACACGCAGGTCGTATTTATTAAAATTTACAACCACCAAAATACAATCATATTGAGCTAGGGCTATACCTATGCACCATGCTCAAACAACAACCACCGTGTTACACAAACAAGTGTAATGCAATTACAACTTTTAGTTTTATTAATGAGGCACATTTGAAAAGAATTATGACCCTGACTGCGGGGTTCCCAGGGGCGGCTTATCCGGAAAAAAAAATCAACAGTATTGACATTGCCAACGCCCCTTATCCGGAAGTGTCCTAATCTTATCAGGATGTTCCAGCCAGTATCTCATACTGATTATAATTTTAGTCGCATCAGAACTCTTATCTAAAAGTGTTTCAATCTTATCAGGATCTTTATACATTTTCGACATTATTCTGTTTCTTCCATAACGTTTATGCAGAACAGAAACCGCCATTAATAATTCGCATCACAGATTATATCTCACATATAAGTTGAATTGAAATTGATATATATCATATATATAATTTCAACAATTCGATTTCTAGCCTCTGAATATATCATATACATTCTAATCCGTATTAATCTCATTAAAACGATTGCATGTAATCATAAACAGAAAGTAACCAGAGATCATGCTCTTATCAAAACAAATCAGGGACTCCGAATCTGGCTCGAATACCAGTGAAGGAAACCGAAACAAACACGCAGCGGAATTTAAATCATTCGGCCTCCACCAGGATCGATTCAGAGAGTTGCCTGATTAGGGTTTCGAGATTTTACCTAACGTTTTCTCTGATTTTCTATCGTTGGTCGAGTCACAAGCAACAACTTTTTGTTCCTGCCTCTATGGTATCCACACGAACGGATCTCACGACTCTTGAACGTCTCACGATCAGAAGGCTTAAAGAGCCTTTTTTTTATTTATTTAACTGAATTGCTAGCTTCGATTAAAAGAATATTTTGTTTTTGTTTGAAAAAAGCTGTAAAACCACAGAGAACAGGTTTCTCTTTTCTGTTTAATTGTGCGGCTCTGTTTAAGAAAACACAAAACATCCTTTTATAGGTAGTAAATTTTACCCTAAAATTTACTGTCAAACAGAACTCTAATCCTACGTAGAATAGAATAGGGTTAGTTATATCCTTAATCCAATTCAGAATAGGATTAATTAAGCTCCTCATTGATCCGTTTTAAGTGTGCGACCCAATAGGTTCTCAAAACAATGGCAATGACAAAATTGTCACAGGCAATGAGCGGTATCTAGCAACACATCATTGCTACCCATGTAACGAGAATGTCAATGACTCGACATAACCTTACTCGTGATAGATGTTACCGTGTAGTCTAATCCCTTTATCCTTTGATGTCTTGATTAGACACAAGTCATGGAATGTGTCACACTTGTATAGTCTAATCAGCGTTTCTTGATTCCTGAGTAGACTAATTAAACAAATAAAATCAATATCTCATATTGACTTATTCGAGCACGGCCATGCATTTCTTAGTCTCACTCTATCAAAGGGCCCAAGGCATCACTCTTGTTATATAAGAGGGATAAATCCTATCTTGATCACTCAACATCCCTCTACATAGATCAAGGCATACCCAATTACTACCTTTATAGTCCATCCTGTTACGAATGACATCTAGTAGCATTAAAGTATGCAATTCTCTATGTTGGGATCTCTGATGATCTCAAGTCAAAGGATCACATACACCATCATCACTATGAGAATCGCTAATGACACTCATATAACAATCCATGTAGCATTCTCATGGAGGGTCGATCCAGTACATAGTTCTCTAACATGTACCTATGTGATGACTTGATATCCTATTGTTTGATTATGCCCTTAGAACCATTCATTAGATGATTGACTTTGGCATTTTTATGTATCATGACATTTTATTTATTATAGTTCATTATTATATTTGTCTTATAATTGCGTAATGTAATCTTATATGATAATGTCCTTAGAATAGTAATAACACACTATTCTTAAAATATCCCTAGTCAAGTATTATTGTGAACAAGGATAACAATGATACGATAAGACTAGTATGTGGTTGACTGATGACCATTGTCATGGATATAGGATATCAAGTCATCACATAGGTACATGTTAGAGAACTATGTACTGGATCGACCCTCCATGAGAACGCTACATGGATTGTTATATGAGTGTCATAAGCGATTCTCATAGTGATGATGGTGTATGTGATCCTTTGACTTGAGATCATCAGAGATCCCAACATAGAGAATTGCATACTTTAATGCTGCTAGATGTCATTCGTAACATGATGGACTATAAAGGTAGTAATTGGGTATGCCTTGATCTATGTAGAGGGATGTTGATTGATCAAGATAGGATTTATCCCTCTTATATAACAAGAGTGATGTCTTGGGCCCTTTGATAGAGTGAGACTAAAAATGCATGGCCGTGCTCGAATAAGTCAATATGAGATATTGATTTTATTTGTTTAATTAGTCTACTCAAGAATCAAGAAACGCTGATTAGACTATACAAGTGTGACACATTCCATGATTTGTGTCTAATCAAGACATCAAAGGATAAAGGGATTAGACTACACGGTAACATCTATCACGAGTAAGGTTATGTCGAGTCATTGACATTCTCGTTACATGGGTAGCAATGATGTGTTGCTAGATACCGCTCATTGCCTATGACAATTTTGTCATTGCCATTGTTTTGAGAACCTATTGGGTCGCACACTTAGAACGGATCAATGAGGAGCTTAATTAATCCTATTCTGAATTGGATTAAGGATATAACTAATCCTATTCTAAGTAGGATTAGAGTTCTGTTTGACAGTAAATTTTAGGGTAAAATTTACTGCCTATAAAAGGATGTTTTGTGTTTTCTAAAATAGAGCCGCACAAAAAACAGAAAACAAAATATTCTTTTAATCGAAGCTAGCAATTCGGTTATAAGGAATCAAAAATGCTCTTTAAGGCTTCTGATCGTGAGATGTTCAAGAGTCGTGAGATTCGTTCGTGTGGATACCATAGAGGCAGGAACGAAAAGTTGTTGCTTGTGACTCGACCAACGAAAAAAATCAGAGAAAACGTTAGGTAAAATCTCGAAACCCTAATCAGGCAACTCTCCGAATCGATCCTGGTGGAGGCCGAATGATTTAAATTCCGTTGCGTGTTTGTTTCGGTTTCCTTCACCTATATCCATGACAATGGTCGTCAGTCAACCACATACTAGTCTTATCGTATCATTGTTATCCTTGTTCACAATAATACTTGACTAGGGATATTTTAAGAATAGTGTGTTATTACTATTCTAAGGACATTATCATATAAGATTACATTACGCAGTTATAAGACAAATATAATAATGAACTATAATAAATAAAATGTCATGATACATAAAAAAATGCCAAAGTCAATCATCTAATGAATGGTTCTAAGGGCATAATCTAACACGAACATGCATGGACGCATCCCAGTGCGGGAATAAAGTCGTGAGGGTAGGCGATCGCCCAAAGCGAACAATACGTTAGTGTGTGTTGGGCGATCGCCCACCTCACACTATCAAGGTAAAACAGGGCGCAGGACGCCTAGGGGATGCTCGCTGACGGCATTGTGAAATGGGTGAGGCCTTGACAGAAAGAAGTAATTCCTTTCTTAAAAGTGGCTTCTAGACACGCTCATTGTTTTGGGGGAGTGGATACATCTAATTGTCCAGGTGGCCATTCCATACAAGAAATGCAGCTAAAGTTCAATGCCTATATGGAACAATTAAATTTTGATCATACAGTGGCTGATACAATATTCTTGAATTCAACATGTATAAAGCCACATGGTTCTATCTCAAGTTTTCGTTATATTCCAGAGGAGTAATGATTTTTCTTAATTTTTGTTCTTTTCTTTCCTGCTTTCTCTACTAGAATCTCCAAAAGTTCACCGCTAGAGTGCTGGATTTGATTCTCTACTTTACTGTTTCAATGATCAAAGTTCGATCCCCAGTAACTAGTTTTAATTATTATAGATACTTTATTTTATCCAAGGTCTTAATTTGTAAAAAATAATTAATTGAGTTAAGTGATATTATATTTTAATTTAATTTAACAACTTAGATTAGGATAAGTATTTAATATTAGATTATTTAAAATTAGGTTATAATTAAATTAGGATTTTTTTAGATTTAGAACTATCATTAATTAAAATAAATAAAATTAGGGTAGAAATAGGGTTTAGGAATAATTAATAAATAAAAGAAAAAATGAAAAATAAATAATAGTTTTAGAATAGGATAACTAATTAAATTAGGATTAATTAATTAATTAATTAGGAGAATTATTATTAGATTAATATTAAATTTGATAAAGTTATATTAGGATTAGCATAAGAATTTAATAGATAATTAGAATTAAAAAAAATAAAAAAGGGAGAGATAAAAATTGACTTAGTTTAGAATTCTAATTAAGTGCCTATGAAAGGATATGTTATTCACTTCTGGAGGGACACACGATACACCGAAACGGCTTCTGCCTAACCCGAGCCCTATTCCTCAACACCTCCCATCATCTTCTCCGAAGATTGCTGCCGCTTTCCCTTCCCTTAGCCGACCACATCATTCATAGCAAGCGTCACTGCTACTGCACAATGCCAAGCCGAGACCAGCCTGCAGCTCTCCTCTGCCCACGAAACACTGCTCATCATCACCAGTACCCTGCTCTACGGCACGGATGCTCCAAGCCACCTCGCCAACTGCTTGTTGCATTCTTCACTATTGTTCAACACGAGCGCCCCTCTTCTTTCTGTATTCATCGCTGCTCGCTTGCCCCGTCTACATGCTGCGGCTCTGTTTTCTCTTCCATAGCCTCAAACCTTTCTGATTTCATCGCCCATTCCGTCCGACTTTGTATCACCGTTGCAAGCAGCTGGTTGCTGTCATAAGCCTATAGAACCGGCTACTGCAGTAGACTTCTCTCTTGTAGTTGATTACCGGGCATCTTTGTGCACCACCATCGCTTGTCTCCACCCGCATCCCAAGGAAAGCGAGGAAAGAAAAATTAGAAAAGGAAAGCACGTGAAAGCGAAGAGCAGGTTTGTTTCTATTAATCAGGTACATATATGTTTGATTAATTTAACAAATATTAGTAGTGAATTAATTAATATTTGACTTAATAATTTGTATATAGTTATAATAATTAAAATATAATTTGATATTAATCATTTGTTTTTTTTATTAATTTAATTGAACTAATGCCAACAACCTCTTGACCTAGTGGTTAAAGATGAGTTGTGGCATATTATTAGTCTTGGGTTCGAATCCAAATACTCTCATCTCCAATTATTTAATATTACTCTTATAACAAAAAAAATTGAACTAACGATTTAATAATATAATAATAATTTTTTAATAATTTGACTTAATGGCTTAAGCTAGATGACTTAATAATTTAATATTAGCAGTAAAATTTAATTAATATGACTTTATATGATTATTTAAGCAAATAAATTGTTTATATAGATATTAATTTTTGCACGATAATGACTTATATATTTAATTCACATGATTTGGATGAATAATATGGCTAGGATTTAAGTATATGGGATTTTAGGAGTTTAAATTTAGAAAATATGATACTTTAGGAAATGGTAGCCAATTATAAAAAAAATATGAATATAGCAAACTATAAAGTTAAAAATAATAGAGTCCTGGAGTCCCCACTGTTGGAAGAGCTTTACCGTTTACCACTTCCGGCCTTAACATGATTAATCTCAGACCGTAAAACAGATAAAGATACATGTACTTACACAAAAAAAAGTTAAAAATAATAGAATAGGAAATTTAGTAAATAAAGTATTAGTATAAACACGTGGATATCATTTATTCCAATGACGAGATTCTAAGGAGGGTTACACTTAAGTAATACTTTAGAATCTCTAAGTAAGAGGATTTCCTTTGTAGTCTGACCAGCTTAATGGAATGGAATAAAGAGAATTTTCAATAAAATAATAATTCATATGTATTTTCAAAAATATAATAAATCATAAAAAATAATGGTAAATAAAAATAAAGTAATAATAAGAATTAGATAATAATAAATTATAAAAGTGAATATAGATTATTCCAATGATGAGATTTCGAAGAGGGTTACGCCTAAGTAATACTTTGAAATCTATAGGTGAGAAGGTTTCTTTCATGGTCTGATCAGCTTAATGGGAGATTTTAAGGGAATTTGTGATAGAATAATTTATATTCATTTTCTAAAAAATAATTTATATTCATAGATAAAGATAAAAATAAGTAATAGATAAATATATGAGTCAATAAAATAATAGAAAATAATAATTGATAAAAATAAAATAGTATAATTTCAGTCAAAGTTAGGAAATTTTCATAAAATAATTTATCCAACGACGGAGTCTCTTTAAGCAAGTTGCGTAGTACAACTTGAATACTGTTGAGGTGAGAAGGATTTTTAAGTTATTCTACCAGCTTAATGGAGGATACTTAGAAATATCTTTCAATATTAAGTATATTGAAATTAAAGATTAACTTAAGCAAATTTAGATGATAACCTAAGACTAAGTAGTACCATTTTAGAATGGGCGTTATGGAGGTGCTAATTTTTTCCCACACATAATCGTACTCTCAAACCTAAATACTTTAAATAGCGAATTAGGTTCTAGGATTTAGCACGTTATAACAATTACCAAGGAGTAAACATGACAATCCTAGACATGACACAATGACACAATATGAAAACGATAAAAACATAAGACACGACAGTGACACGGGTTAAAATTAGATAAAATTTTATATAAATATGATAAAAGCTAAAAATAATACTTTATGTTTTCCATGTCGACTAGAAATTTTAGTGTTTTATACGACACGAATTGTCAGATCTACCAAAGAGGGTCAAGGCATGCACTTAGAATTTGTTCCAAAGAATCTTCAGATGTCAAAAGAAATTAAAATATACACGAATTTACTATCTCTATCACCCACCCATCAGGGCAAACGAAACAGCAGCATTTTGCCTACAAGCTATCACCTAGGAGCAATGTGAGTTAATATTTGTTTCAGATGTACTATACCTATTCAAGGCAACAACAATATGCAGATCTCGTTGACATTGTACGACAACATCAAAATTCTGTTAATCATTGAAGTAGTTCGATACGGTTGTCATACTCCAAGTCCATCCCATACACAGTGGCTGAGTCCAATAGCAGATCATCAGGATTCCGAAATGCTAGGGGAGAGTCACTCATTGGAGGTCCAAGAGAAATGCAGCAGCCAGGGCAGACAAACAATGGTGGCACAGCCTCAGAGTCCTCTATGCCACAGCAGCGCGTGTGCTGCCACACCTCACAAATGTCGCATGCCACCATCCTCTCCCCATCATCATCCTCCGCCCCACATTCGCATCTCACTATCCAATTGTCAGCACCGCCTTCATGCCTAAGATTACTGTCCAAATCTATTCCACTCCCTCTCACCACAATTTCCCCACCTGACTCAACTGCTCCAAATACCACATCTCTATTCTCCATGTCGCCCAAGTTGTCAATCTCCGTCACCACAAGTTTATCCATAATGCAATAAGTATCCCTCAGTGCTCTTTCAACTGCTTGCTTTAGGTCAAACACTGTGGCATGTAATGGAACCATGACAAGTTCACCACAAGGTGATTTCTCAGTCAATGACAAACTTGGCATGACTTGGCAAAAGAATCTCAACAACTGATCATCTTCATCCTTAAATGGCCGATCCTTCACAAAGTGTTTGCTATCCAGAACTGCCTGAGTGGCAAGTTCCAGCAGATCTGATTCCGGATATTTCCGCAGTATGTTGTTATACAAATACACCACATCATTGTAAACATTATTTCCAGGGACCAGAGCAGGCAAAGCATCTGGTAGAGCTTTTTGATGTATTTCTTCTTCTGCTTCTGTTACCTTAAGTCCATTGCCTATGTCGTCAATAGTGTATTCTAAGATACGAGATGTGTTAATTGCACGGCGGACAATGTGACATCCTACAATTACATTGTTCATTGATTTCAAAACAAAATCCAGCAAACCTGTATCACCGATATGCATCCGAGCTGCATCTCTTAGATCTTGCCTTGTCATTCCACCATGACCGAACTCCAATTTATGTTCCTTCAAAGCTTCTACAATCACATCTGCTGCAAATTCTAGCCTTTTTGCTGGCCATCTGCTATCCATATGAGCTATCACACTAGTAAATTTCTTACATCTCAAATATTTTTCCTTGGAAGTGGCCTTCTTGTGCAGGGCTATACTGATGGAATTTTTCTGTGTGGAAGCTGAAGGAGCAGTTGTAGGTGTAACTAATTTTTTCCGCACTGCACTGCAAGATTTGATAGTGAGCATGAACTTGAAAAGATCTCTGATTGTAATCAACTGGCTCTCACTTAGATCTCTATAATGCTGCACCATGCACTTGATTTGTCTGCACTGCTCCCTGTCACTGAAACCTTGAATGATTTTGTCTAGCTCATAGGAGCTGAGAACTTCAATTGCTCTACCATAATTTTGCTCTGAAACACCATAGCTTCCACGGCAGAACTTGTAACCCCATCTACCAAACCATGTATGTCCATATGCGACTCCATGAAGCAAACGCAACTCCATACCGTGCTTCTTTGACACATCCTCTACTGAGATTTTCCTGGAATATGCAAGAACGGTCATGAAGTAACATTCTTAATGTTTAGTAGGCTAATTTGAATCAATCAGTTAGGATATTTTACCGTGCTCTAAGAATTTCACAAATACGATCCCAAAGATCCATGATTTCTCTGCCACAAAGATACTTTGAACCACCTTCAATTCCATTGATGCACAGCAGATGACCAAATCCATTACAGTGAATCAACCCATGCAAGAGATGTGAGTGTCTGCTCAATACACCATCCTCTAGAGGCTTATTCCAGTCTTGATCATTTGGTATTACAACATGGTACTTCCTCTTTGAAACAAAATGGTTGCTCCAACCTGAAAGGACACAACAACATGAAAAAGTCAGTTCTATTACTAGGAGAATTAATAATTGGACAGAAAAAATATTCATCATACGCAGGGAAGGCAACTGACTGAATGAATTTGGTTGGCATGGGCTCGTGCATATACCTAAAAACAGAAGTATGTGGCTAACCAGCATTCAATTGGAGATAATAAGGATACAATTAACACCCACATGGTCCTTCATGTTAAAAATATAGCAGAAGACTTGTTGATTAACATGCTAAAGTTGCAGAAGAAATAAAAAATAGAGAATAGCATTGGCCTCAAACAATAAATTATCAAACTACAGGAAAGCTCCTCAAACAACTAATGTTAAATTGACATTCGTATAAGAAGTTATCAAACTCATCAACCTTTCTCTCTTGCAAAAGATTTTAGCATTTTACTAACAAGACCTTTCACAGGTAAGCTTCTATGGGGGCATTAAGTCTTTGATCTCTGTCATTTTTCTTTCACCTAGTAGCTCCATTCTTGGTGAACGGTTCATGTTTGCATACTATCCAAAAAGAAAGAAAGATCCAGGAAAACCCCAAGAACCAGAGACAAGAAAATCCCAACTTGTGAAAGAAAGGAAAGAATCAGAACCTGTGCATCTGCAGTGATCACAAAAGGGGTTTAAGGAGTGGTTAACATCCTCCTCAATGGTGTAAAGAGGGACGACACAGCTCTTGTCACGAGCAAGAAGGGTGCACCAAATGGGCATTCCTTTGATGAAGTAATCTTCGGGCGCAGCACATTGTTTGAGGAAAACTCGAACGTTTTCTCGGAAAGGACCGGTGGGGTTTATGGGGCAACCAGGTTCAGCAAATGAATGTAATCCAAACAACTTTGGCCTTCTCTTCCTTTTCCTGCAGGTTTCTAAGATTGGGATTGACATTGTGTCTTCTTCTCCACTTCTTCTTCTACCTGAGATTTTTAGAGTTTTCTGGTTCTTGCATTCTTGCCTGGGGTTGCCCAGTAACTGACTCAAGTTTGCAGTTAGTTCGTTAAGGCTGGGGAACATTTCCGCGCTCAAATTTTGAGCACCGAGTTGAGAATTAGGACACCGAAGGAAAATAATTTTACTTTTGCTGTTTTGGGCCCATTTGGCTTTTGAAGTTGGACTATAGGTTCGAGATATTACTTTAAAATTAAAAATATTTATATGTAATGATTTAAATAAATTTTAATTAAACGTTATAAAATCTAAATCTTTGAATTTTTATATTATTTAATTGTACATTATCATGTTATTGTTGTTGGTGTCACTCCTCCATTTAATAGAACTCCAAAATTAATTTCAAATTGAAGCTTCTTAGTTCTTTTTTATCCTATAATTATCATAAACAAACAAACAAACAAACAAACCGGTTACTAATTATTGTTTCAATCGCTTATTATTATTTTAGTACCAACGAAAAAAATTAACAGTTAATGTGGGCCACACATTAATTTAATCTAAAAAATATAGAAAATAAAAATAATAAAATAATAAAAAAATAAAAAATATACATAGCGATTATAGTGATAATAATGTTATAAAAATTTATTATTATTATTAGGCTTAATAGGCAAATATACCTTCAACCTTTAGCATAAAATAGAATTAAGCCCTCAACGTTTTATCGCGTAAAAATCAGTCCATAAACTTTTATTTTATTATAAATAAACCCTCAAACTTTCAAAATTATGCAATTAAGTCCAAATCTGTTAAACGACACTAACTTCCATTAGTATTGCATACGTGGCAGCCAACTAAGCTATCTACATCAGTTTTCACGTTAGATGTCCAAACGGCAGTTAGTGTCATTTAACAGATTTGGACTTAATTGGATAATTTTGAAAGGTTGAGGGTTTATTTATAATAAAATAAAAGTTATGAATTGATTTTCACGCAATAAAATGTTAAGAGCTTAATTCCATTTTATGCTAAAAGTTGAGGGTATATTTGGTTATTAAGCCCTATTATTATTATTATTATTATTATTATTATTATTATTATTATTATTATTATTATTATTATTTCTCTCTTAAAAAAAAATTACATGTGCACAGTGTGCCCAGCACACTATGTTGACACACTACACCACACACTAAGCCACACGGGATGTAGTCTCACGTGCGAGATCCTCTTCCGTGTGGAACACTCGCATGCCTAGTGTGGGCTCAAACGCGTGTTTGAGCATTAATTATTTGATAATTTAATAGATTATATTAAGTGGGACTCGCACATTAAATTTAAATTAATGTGGATAGAGCAAAAAGGGGATTACAATCATAATCCACCTCTATAAATAATAGGTCAGTTAATTAATCATTTCAATTAATTACTATTTTTCTAACTGAGACTCTGTTCAACTTCTGACTAAAGTATTGGAATGCACGCGCAGGAACAAATCCCTAAGTCCCTCTTATTTTTCTTTTTTTGCAGAGTTTTTAGCAGACATGTGCACATGAAGATTGAGATTCCTACGACATATAAATTTAATATTGTAGGCAGGCAACAACAATTGGCGCCATTTGTGGGAATCTGATACGAAAAGCTTTGTGATAAAAGATAGTGAAAACACGATCAGCAGCAAGAGAAATGAATGAGAAAGAAGATTCAGTTGACTCTTTTGATCGTCAAACATATCAAGAAACTCAAGTTCCAAAAGTTGAACTTGTGAATACGATCCCAAGAGCAGAATTCGAAGCTATAAAGCAAAGAGATAAGGAGACTACTCAGGCGTTGAAGGTGCTAGTAGATTTCTTCAAGGAAGCACTCCCACAAATGAGTTTGCCATCGGCTGTTCAGAATCTCGCTGGAGGAGTCAGCCACAACAGATTAATGATGCAGACCTTGGGAACCAGACGAGTCTGGGAGATCAATGGCAATAGACCAATGTGTAGCAGACTAGTTTGCAGTAGACTGATGTGCAGTAGAGTGATGTGTGCAGACCGGTGTGCAATAGATTGATGTGCGTTAGAGTGATGTGCGGCAGATCGGTGTGCAGTAGAGTGATGTGTAGCAAATCGATGTGCAGCAGACTGGTGTGCGACAGAGTGACATACGACAAAGTGATGTGCGATAGACTGGTGTGTAGCAGAGTGACATGTGGTAGACCATAAGTACAAACTCAAGGCCACAATCTAGGGAGCATCGATTTAACAATATAGGAAGCGTTGAGACGGTGAACCCCAACAAAGCAACACGTCGAAAATACCATTAGGATTTCCAACTCGGAAGCTGACTCAACCTAGAATCTGGATATAGAAAGAGAGGAAGATAAGCGGGCTGGAGAGAAAAGGAGACAGGCACCTTCTGCCCGTGACAAAGGGAAAAGAACTATGGACCAAGTAGATTCTTCTAAATTGAGAAGTCAATCTATTTTCACTACCTAAGAAACTAAAGATATGAAGAAGATGGTTGAGAAAATTCTGAATGAGAAAAAGCTGGTGTCAACTAAGGATAACAAGAGGAAACAGATACTGTTGAGTGTCTCAATCATGCAGGGACCTTTGCCTCGCAAATTCAAGATGCCTCAAATGACAACAGATATAGGAAAGACTGACCCTTATGATCACATGCAGAATTATAAGTCGATAATGCTCCTCCACGACTAGAAGGATGAAATTATGTGTAGAGCATTTTCAGTCACCCTAACAGGTCAAGCTTTGAAATGGTTCAACAGTTTGAAGGAGGGGTCTATTTCTTCATATGATCAGCTGTGTAGTGAGTTTTTGAAGGCATTCATGATTAACAGTCAGAGGAATAAGGAATGGACGTACTTGTTAACTTTGAAGCAAGACATTAAGGAATCTTTGAAGAGTTATGTGGACAGATTCCGTGATACCACTTTGGAGATTCGTGACTTCCAAGCTAGTGTCGCACACAAAATTATAGGAATTGCTTTCTCTAAACTAGCCAACAATGCTCTAGGAGTTGTTCACCAGAGCTAACAAATATATCACTCTGGAGGAGGTGTTGAAAATGATACAAAATCACGATCTCGAAGGAGGAAGGAAATGGGGGAGAGAATCTATTGACAAGGTGCAGATAAATCTAACAAGGCTCTAAAGCTAAAATATGATAAATACACTTGAGTTAATGAGCCTAGGGCCTCTATTCTTGCAGCTATAGAAAGGTTCGGATTGCTATAGTTCCCTAAAAGGACAATGAGAAATTTGGGAAAAGACATGGATGAGTATTGCAATTTTCTCTCCGCAAGTGGACACTCGACTGAGAAATGTCAAGAGCGCATAAACCAATTGGAAAACTTGCTCGAAATGGGAAGATAGATAGATAGATACCTCTGGAGAAATAAGAGAGCTTGCTATTTTCCAAGCAATCAGATAGACAATTTGCCGTAGAATAAGCTATGAAAATGACAAAAGAAAAGGGGGAGTAGATAGAAAGAGAAATGACGAAGCAAGAAATGATCAGAGGGGCCCACAGGAAGACAATGAACCTACAGGCCCAGTAATAAACATTATCTCGGGAGGAGATTCGATGGGTGGAAGTTCATCTTCATCACGAAAGGTTTATGTGAAATCCCCTAATCTCATGTAAATTTCCCATATTGTATAGTTTCCAACTTGGAATAATTAAATAAACATTGAATTTTAATGTATGAATGATATATGGGACATGGAAGAAATAAGGAAATTTAAAGTCAAATAGTCAAGGGATAAATTCTGATATTGTAAGAATAATTAGAGTATAAGAAAATAAATGTCATAAATTTAATGTATTTAAATGACATATGTGGCATTTGGAAGAAAGAAGACTAATTAAGTGAATAGTCAAATTGTCAAGAGGTCAAAAGAAGGTCAATGGCTGAGATGATTTAGAGATAAAGGAGCATTAAATGCAAGGAAGCTTGTCATCATCTTCACCTCCCAAAGTCGACAGCCATTGATCTTTCCCTCAATTTTTCCTAAGTTTCCTCCATAGTCACCTTGTAGAACAACCCTATTCTGTTATTGAATCGTTAAGTCTTCTTAACAAAAAACGATCCTTGTCACTAGCTCAAGCTAGGCCTGTAATATGAAAGGCTGAATCCAAGTAATTGAGGAGATTAGAAATTCTGTTATTTTGGCTATTGACAAAGGTAAGGATCGAACTATGATTTAGAGTTATGCGATATTAGTATGGTATGCCCATTGTGTTAAAAATGAAAGAAAGTTAAAGTTGGAATATTGATAATGTTTGCAGCTTTGAAGAAGTGAAGGAAAAGAATTTGGTGCAATCAAGCGATTTCGTGTTTTGGTGTAATCGAGGTAATGAATTTATGTAACGAACGTAGGGTGGCTATGTCCGCATGTTTTTAATTGTTTTGGGGAGAAGTACAAGTTGGTTTTTATGCAAAAAGTTTATATTTCGGGTTTTACTCCTAGTTACCAAAATGCTAAGAGCAACTGACTGCCTTAAGTAGCAGCCGACTGCTTAGAGACAACCAAAGCATAGATTTTTCAAAAACTGATGCAAACCAGTCGACTGCTATATAAGCCAGTCGACTGTTATTTTTCAGAATGTTTCAAACTAGTTGACTGCTATAAAAACCAGTCGACTGCTATTTATTTGAAAAGCATTCTATTTGAGAAACCAGTCAACTGCTATATGGACCAGTCGACTGCCTTGTTTTCATAAGCATTCTGTTTGCGAAACCAGTCGACTTCTATATGACCAATCGATTGCTATATGACCAGTTGACTGCATTTTCTCAGAAAGCATTCTGTTTCAAAACCAGTCGACTGCCCTATGCGACCAGTCGACTGCCTCACGTGTTTTCAGATTTTAAATATCGAAATTTTTAAAAGAAAATAATTTCGATAAAGCAAGATATGTAATAGCAGCCAACTGTCCTATGAGGCTAGTCAACTGCCCCTTTTGAAAAAGAGGTTTAAAGCTAATTTCAGAAAAGTATGATTGTCATTGCAAAAAGCTATATGACAAATGTTTTGAGACTATGAAGTACTTAATGATTATGCACTTCTGTATAAGTACATGACTGAGGAGCCCTAGTCCAGCCCTCAGTGCCATAGATTTCACCTGACTAGTGTTCGTCGTGGCCTATTGACGTTTGGCCAAATTGTCTCTGTTATATAATTAGCTAGGGGAGGATTCCTGGCCCCTACGGGGGTATGCCACCTGTTTATTCAGTGCATAATTCCGTAAAAATACAAATAGTCTCCCTGTTATTTGAAAGTACCTGAATTATGTGAATTTCTTGAAAGTATTAAAATATATGATACTTGAAATGTTTGAAGAAAGTATATGATGTATGTTTGCATATGCTATTTGAAAGAAGTATACGATATACGCTTTATAATGATTTTACATGACATTATAGAACCAAGCAGGAAAACTGCATATAGAGGCATAGTACGCTCTTTTACATATGTTTCTTACTGAGCGTAAACTCACCCCTTTACAACTGATTTTCATACAGATTACTTGAAGTAAATTCAGCTCCAAATAGAGGAACTTTCTTTTGAGATATCAAAGTGTACCTTCGGATACGCTCCCCAATAACTATTGAAGGTATACTTAGTTGAGATGTAATTCAGCTATTGTACAGTACACTGTTATAGTAATGTTTATAAGATGTTTTGGGGATTTAGGTTATGTAAGATGTGTAAGATCCTATGGTATGAAATGATATGTATATATCATTATTATTCTTTATTAGAAGTTAAAATCTTTATAGTGAACTATTAAATATCAAGCTTAAGAAGAAGAAGAAGGAATGACATTGACGGACGAGTCTAATCAAATTATATGAAAAAGAAAAAAGTTATAGGTGAATGTGTAGTGACTGGGATGTTACAGATTGGTATCAGAGCAAGGTTAGACTGATGTTTGTCAGTGTCATTAAGCTAGAAATAGTGTATGTCCCCAAAGTAATGTACTTGTTTGAATACATACGTATAGTATAACTGTTTATAGTTATACTAAATAGCTTAATTTTGTGAATTTATCGACAGAATGAGCTCACATAGAAGGGGTACTGATAGAGGATAAGGAAGGGGTCTTATGGGACTGCCCCCAACTCAGTCTTCTCCTCCATCTCCACCGCATAGCCCAAACACTAGGCTAGCAAAAATGGAGAAGCATATGGAGAATATGGCCACTATGTTCACACAGTTTATGGCAAACTTTTCGAACGTGGCCACTAGTGCACCAGCCGCTACTCCTACAGTACAGCCCCCACCAGCACAGACAAAATTACCTCCACCAGTCCCAGCTACTGAAAGGCGAGATCCTAAAGCTTATTGTAGTGTGACTCTGAACAAAGAATTTAAGAAGCTGGATCCGCCTAAGTTTAAGAGGGATAGAGATTTGTTGGTCGCAGTGAATTGGGTGAAGGCGGTCATTAAATCTTTTGAATATATGACATGTTCCGAAAGGGAAAAGGTGGGTTTGGCTGCTTACCTGTTAGTGGACGATGCTGAGTATTGGTGGCAGTCCACTCGGACCATTTTGGAGGCCCGATATGCTGAGGATACATGGGATAGATTTTTAGAGGCTTTTAATGAACAGTATATCCCACGCACCGATCAGACTAGGTTGAAAATAGAATTTTTGAACTTGACTCAAGGGACGATGTCGATCAACCAATACGAGTCGAAGTTCATTACTTTAAGCAGATTCGATTCAGAGGTCCTAAGTAGTGAAGGGCACAAGATTTATCAATTTATAGAGGGATTGAAGTCCCCTATCAGATCCAAGTTGTACCCTATGGATATTACCACTTATGGAGTGGCGGTCCGTAAGGCTCAGTTGTGTGAGCAGGACTATGAGCTTCATCATGTTGATTTTTGAGCTAAAGGAAAAGGCAAAGAACTGATGAAGCGAAAATCAGAGGAGAAAGCCTTTAGTAATAGATATCCATATAGGAGAAGTAGACGTTATGAAGGAGTTTCAATAGGTAAGTAAATAAATTATAAGAAAATGACTTTCGTTTTAATTAAATGGTTATATGGAAAAGATATTGAATTTGGGAATTATGATGATTATGGTACAGGGACTCCTAGACCCATCGGGATCAAGATAAGTGATGAGAGATCTTGACATTTAGCAGGCAATACCGCTAGCTCACCGAAAAGTACGATGCAAAGATGTAAGCAATGCAAGAAGTTTCATGGATCACAGCCATACCAGTTAGCGAGTGGTGCTTGTTTTAGGTGTGGTGAGTAGGGACATATGATTAGAGATTATCCCAAAAGGAATAAAAGGGTGTCCGAGGAATCAAAGAAGACCCCTCCACCACAACCTAATGCCACACGGCAGAAAAAGGAAAGAAAGTTGTGACCCAGGGACGAGTGTTTGCCATCGATGAAGAATTTGCCGATGCCTTGTCCAAAGTGATTAAGGGTAAGATTTATCTGTTTGATATAAGTGTCACTGCATTATTTGATCCAAGTTCTACGCATTCGTTTATTTCACCCATGAGTGCTATGAGAAGGCCTATTGAGCCTGAGCCTTTAGGACAATTACTGCAAATAAGTACTCCTTTTAGAGAATCCCAAATGACGGACATAGTGTATCATGGTTGTAAGCTACGGGTAGGAGAAAGAGAATCAATAGCTGACCTAATCCTACTAAATATGTATTGATTTGATGTTATTTTGGGTATGAATTGGTTAGCTAAGAATCATGTAATATTAGATTGTTATGCTAAGAGTGTGATCTTCTCTTCTCCCATTAGCTATGTTGTAAATTTTGCAAATGTTTAATGCAAAAGTATAATTGTTGATTGCCTTATTGAGATTTTAAATTAATAGAAAGTATGTATTGTTATGTGAAGGATTTATAGCTTATGTGGTAGACGTAGAAAAGAAACGTCCCGAACTCCATGAGATTCCAGTAATCATGGATTTTTTTGGATGTGTTTCCGGACGATCTTCTAAGACTTCCTCCGGATAGGGAAGTAGAGTTTACTATCGATTTGGTGCCAGGGACCGAGCCCATTTCGAGACCTCCCTATCGAATGGCATTAGTGGAATTGGAGGAATTGAAGAAGCAGCTTCAGGAGTTATTAGATAAGGGGTTCATACGACCCAGCGTATCCCCTTGGGGTGCTCCTGTACTGTTTGTTCGGAAGAAAGATGGCAGCATGAGGTTATGCATTGACTACCGATGGTTGAATAAGGTGACGATCAAGAAAAAGTATCCTCTTCCCTGGATTGACGATCTCTTTGATCAGCTTAAGGGTGCACAATTCTTTTCCAAGATAAACTTGAGGTTGGGATATCATCAATTGAAGATCCGGAGTGAAGATATCCCTAAGACAGCATTCAGGACACAGTATGGCCATTATGAATTTTTGGTGATGCCGTTTGGTTTAACCAATGCACCTGCAGCATTTATGAATTTGATGAACGATGTGTTCAAACCCTATTTGGTCCAATTCGTCATCGTTTTTATCGATGACATATTGGTGTATTCGAGATCCCGGGAAAAGCAGAGCAGCACTTGCGGATAATTCTGCAAACCCTCAAAGATTGAGGATTGTATGCCAAGCCAAGTAAGTGTGATTTTTGGCTAGATCACATCTCCTTTTTGGGTCATATAATCAGTAAAGATGGAGTTTCGGTCGATCCATCGAAGATTGAAGCTGTGGTTCAATGGGAGAGACCGAAAACAGTTATGGAGATTAGGAGTTTCTTGGGACTAGCTGGCTACTATCGAAGATTTGTAGAGGTTTCTCAAGGTTAGCTGCTCCCTTGACGCGTTTGAATGGAATGATGCCTGCGAACATAGTTTCCAAGAGTTGAAACGCAGGCTGACGATTGCACCTATTCTCACCATTCCTAGTGGTTCTGGTGGATTTTCGGTGTATAGTGATGCCTCAGGACAAGGTTTGGATTGTGTGCTAATGCAGCATGGTAAGGTAATTGCATATGGTTCTCGTCAATTAAAGGGCCATGAGAAGAACTACCCAACTCATGACTTGGAGTTAGCTGCAGTGATCCTTGCTGTAAAGATTTGAAGGCATTACTTGTATGGTGAGAAATTTCAGATTTTTACGGATTATAAAAGTCTGAAGTATTTGTTCTCTCAAAGAGAGTTGAATATGAGACAGAGAAGAAGGCTCGAGCTTCTGGAGGATTATGATTGTGAGATCCGATACCATCTAGGAAAGGCTAATGTGGTGGTAGATGCTCTAAGCCGGAAGCATGTAGGTTTAGTATCTTACATGATGGTAAAGGAATATGAGCTGTTAGAGCAGTTTGCAAGTCTCAGTTTAAATGTTACACCTCATGAACAAGTTGGGATGATAGCGAGTTTGTTGATTGAGCCAAAATTGATGGATAGAATTTGACTTGCTCAGAGGGAAGATGATCAGCGTATTGAGGCTATGGAACGGATCCAATCGAGTATAACCTCAGAATTTGCTATGGGTAGCGATAGAATTTTGAGGTTTAATAACCGTATATGTGTTCCTAATGATAAGGAGTTGAAGAAGTTGATTTTGATAGAAGCACATACCACTAGATACATGTTGTATCCGGGAAATACGAAGATGTATCATAATCTTCGCAAGGTGTATTGGTGGACTGGCATGAAGAGAGACATAGTTGAGTTTATGGCAAAGTGTCTAACGTGCCAGCAGGTTAAGGTAGAACACCAAAGACCAGCAGGATTGTTACGTCCTTTACCTATACCTATGTGGAAGTGGGAACACATTACCATGGATTTTGTTATGGGATTGCCCTGGACTAGAAGAAGTTATGATGGTATTTGGGTAATCGTAGATAGACTAACTAAGTCAGCTCACTTCCTACCTATGAAGTCTACGGATACACTTAGTGCTTTGGTAGATATATATATATATATATGTGAAAGAAGTTGTTAGACTACATGGAGTTCCAGTGAGCATTACGTCTGATAGAGATTCCAGGTTTACTTCTCATTTCTGGGAACATTTTCAAGAAGCCATAGGATCCCAGTTAAATTTTAGCACAGCCTTTCATCCACAGACTGATGGTCAGTCCGAGCGTACCATTCAGACGCTCGAGGATATGTTGAGAGCATGTGCTATGGATTTTAAAGGCTCATGGGATGAACATCTGCCATTAGCTGAGTTTGCTTATAATAATAGTTATCATGCAAGTATCAGGATGGCACCATATGAAGCTTTATATGGTAAAAGGTGTCGATCTCCGATTGGGTGGGAAGAAGTGGGCAAGCGTAAGTTGTTAGCTCCAGCTTTAGTCAAGCAAGCTTAAGGATGTTAAGTTGATTTGTCAAAGGCTTAAGACAGCTCAGAGTCGACAAAAGGTTATGCAGATGCTCGACGAGGACCACTTGAGTTTTTGGTTGGAGACTTTGTGTTTTTGAAAGTTTCTCCTTCCAAAGAAATTATGAGATTTGGCCGAAGAGGTAAACTTATCCCTCGTTACATTGGGCCATTTGAAGTCTTAGATCGCGTGGGAGATGTTGCATACAGACTAGCGCTACCTCCGAAGCTATCGGGAGTGCATCATGTATTTCATGTGTCTATGCTTCTGAAGTATAATCCGATCCATCTCATGTCATAAAATATGAACCCTTGGAGATTCGAGAAGACATGAGCTATGTGGAGAAGCCGGTTCGGATTTTGGATAGAAAGGAGAAAGTGTTGATGTCTAAGACGATCCCATTAGTTAAAGTTCTTTGGCAATACCATACTGTGGAAGAAGCTACATGGGAGCTAGAAAGCTTAATGAAGGAAAGATATCCTGAACTATTTGAGCAATAACCCGATTCAAATTTGAAGGACCAAATTTTCTAAGGTGGGGAGAATGTAAAATCCCCTAATCTCATGTAAATTTCCCATATTGTATAGTTTCCAGCTTGGAATAATTAAATAAACATTGAATTTTGATGTATGAATGATATATGGGACATGGAAGAAATAAGGAAATTTAAAGTCAAATAGTTAAGGGATAAATTCTGATATTGTAAGAATAATTGGAGTATAAGAAAATAAATTTCAGAAATTTAATGTAATTAAATGACATTTGTGGCATATGGAAGAAAGAAGACCAATTAAGTGAATGGTCAAATTGTCAAGAGGTCAAAAGAAGGTCAATGTTTGAGATGATTTAGAGATAAAGGAGCATTAAAAGCAAGGAAGTTTGTCATCATCTTCACCTCCCAAAGTCGGCAACCATTGCTCTTTCCCTCAATTTTTCTTAAGTTTCCTCCATAGTCACCTTGTAGAACAACCCTATTCTGTTATCGAATCGTTAAGTCTTCTTAACAAAAAATGATCCTTGTCACTAGTTTAAGCTAGGCCTGTAATATGAAAGGCTAAATCCAAGTAATTGAGGAGATCAAAAATTTTGTTATTTTGGCTATTGACAAAGGTAAGGATCGAAGTTGATTCTTTCAGTTTCGTCTATGATTTAGAGTTATGCGATATTGGTATGGTATGCCTATTGTGTTAAAAATGAAAGAAAGTTAAAGTTGGAATATTGATGATGTTTGTAGCTTTGAAGAAGTGAAGGAAAGGAATTTGGTGCAATCAAGCGATTTCGTGTTTCGAAGTAATCGAGGTAAGGAATTTATGTAACGGACGTAGGTTGACTATGTCCACATGTTTTTAATTGTTTTGGGGAGAAGTACAAGTTGGTTTTTATGCAGGAAGTTTATATTTCGAGTTTTACTCTTAGTTACCAAAATGCTAGGAGCAGCCAACTGCCTTAAGTAGCAACCGACTGCCTAGAGACAACCAAAGCGTAGATTTTTCGAAAACTGATGCAAACCAGTCAGCAGCTATATAAGCCAATCGATTGTTATTTTCCAAAAAACATTCTGTTTCAAACCAGTCGACTGCTATAAAGACCAGTCGACTGCTATTTATCTGAAAAGCATTTTGTTTGAGAAACCAGCCGACTGCTACATGAACTAGTCAACTGCCCTATGAACTAGTCAACTGCCCTATTTTCAGAAGCATTCTGTTTGTGAAACTAGTCGACTGCTATATGACCAGTCGACTGCATTTTCTTGGAAAGCATTCTGTTTCAAGACAAATCGACTGCCCTATGCGACCAGTTGACTGCCTCATGTGTTTTCAGATTTTAAATATCAAAATTTTTAAAATAAAATAATTTCGATAAAGCAAGATATGTAATAGTAGCCGATTGCCTTATGAGGCCAGTCGATTGCCCCCTTTGAAAAAGAAGTTTAAAGCTTATTTCAGAAAAATATGATTGTCATTGCAAAAAGCTATATGACAAATGTTTTGAGACTATGAAGTACTTAATGATTATGCACTTCTGTATAAGTACATGACTGAGGAGCCCTAGTCCAGCCCTAGGTGCCACAGATGTCACCTGACTAGTGTTCATCGTGGCCTATCGACATTTGGCCAAATTGTCTCTATTATATAATTGGCTAGGGGAGGATTCCTAGCCCCTACGGGGGTACGCCACCTGTTTATTCAGTGCATAATTCCGTTAAAATGCAAATAGTCTCCCTGTTATTTGAAAGTATCTAAAGTATGTGAATTTCTTGAAAGTATTTAAATATATGATACTTGAAATGTTTGAAGAAAGTATATGATGTATGTTTGCATATTCTATTTGAAAGAAGTATACGATATACGCTTTATAATGATTTTACATTACATTATAGAGCCAAGCAGGAAAACTACATATAGAGGCATAGTACGCTCTTTTACATATGTTTCTTACTGAGCGTAAGCTCACCCCTTTACAACTAATTTTCATACAGATTACTTGAAGTAAATCCCGCTCCAAATAGAGGAGCTTTCTTTTGAGATATCAAAGTGTACCTTCGAGATACGCTTCCCAATAACTATTGAAGGTATACTTAGTTGAGATGTAATTCAGCTATTGTACAGCACACTGCTACAGTAATGTTTATAAGATGTTTTGGGGATTTAGGTTATGTAAGATGTGTAAGATCTTGTGGTATGAAATGATATGTATATATATATCATTATTATGCTTTATTAGAAGTTAAAATCTTTATAGTGAACTATTAAATATCAAGCTTAAGAAGAAGAAGACGGAATGACATTGACGGACGAGTCTAATCAAGTTATATGAAAAAGGAAAAAGTTTTAGGTGAATGTGTAGTGATTGGGATGTCACAGCTTATGCTTGCTCAGCATATCAGGTCAATTCAGAAATGGAAGAAAAGAAGGACGAGGAACCGATTATATTCATCTCCTCTGACAATGGAGATATGATCATTCCTTACGATGATCCAATGGTAATATCTACAGTAGTGGCCAAGCACCTAGTTAGTCAAATTTTGGTAGATAATGGTAGCTCGATGAACCTTATTTATTAGAATTGCTTTGAGAAGATGAACATCAGTGAAGATAGGTTAACACTTGTTAAGACACCATTGTATGGCTTTGCAGAAGAAAAGGTGAACGTCGCAGGGTTTGTACAACTGCCTATCACTTTAGGATAAAGCTTTAAAAATGTTACTCGACAGGTGCTGTTCAAGACAGCAAAATGTGATCCTTGGTCGACCACTGTTGAATGATATGAGAGTTGTGATCTCTCCATGTTACTTGTTAATGAAGTTTCCCATGCCTAATGGACTAGGCTAAGTCAAAGGAGACCAGAAGAGAGGAAGGACGTATTATATCTCATCCACCACAAGCAAAGGGATTCAAAAGAAGAAAACCCTTACCAGGGCTGACCCCTAAATAAAGAAGATTTGAGAGATCGATATTTTAAAGTTCCTATTGACGATAGATCTATTGTTGTGAACATTTTATGTTTTGAATTTCATTATTACTCATTTTCGCTATTACACAACAAATTAATAAAGGATGTTCCTAGTTCTTATTATCTATTTTTATCATTATTACATATTTTATAGTAGGAATACAAAAACTTTAATGGGCTTGAAGCGAAAAATATGCAAGGTGAGCCTGGCTTGAAGCGAAAAATGCGTGAAGTAGGCTATGGTGGACTTAAAGCGAAAAGTGCATGATGTAAGTCATGCATGAAGACTAAAGCGCATGAACTTGAAGCGAAAAATGAGCAAGGTAAGCCGGGCACCCGAAAGAAAAGCCTGAAGCAAAAAATGCGCAAAGTAAGCTATACATGGACTTGAAGCAAAAAGTACCCGAAGAAGTCATGCTTGAAGACTAAAGTCCATGGGCTTGAAGCGAAAAAATGTGTGAGGTAAGCCACACACTCGAAAAAAAAAGGCTTGAATTGAAAAATGCACGAAATAGGCTATGCATGGACTTAAAGCGAAAAGTGCACGAAATAAGTCATGCGCGAAGACCAAAGTGCATGGGCTTGAAGTGAAAAATGCACGAGGTAAGCCATGCACTTGAAGAAAAAGGACTAAAGCGAAAAATGCATGAAGTAGGCTACGCACTGACTTAAAGTAAAAAGTGCACGAAGTATGTCATGCCTGAAGACCAAAGTGCATGGGCTTGAAGCTAAAAATGCGTGAGGTAAGCCACACACTTGAAGAAAAAGGCTTGAAGAGAAAAATGCTCAAAGTAGGCTACGTATGGACTTAAAGTGAAAAGTGCGCAAAGTAAGTCATGTGTGAAGACCAAAGTGCATGACCTTAAAGTGAAAAATGTGCAAACTAAGCCATGCACTCAAAGAAAAAGACTTGAAGCAAAAAATCCGTGACGAGAGAGTGCACAAGCTTGTAGCAAAAAATTCGATATGCAAATCACGCATGTGAAATGTAAGACGTTGAAGTGAAAAATGCGTGAGGTAAGCTTGTTTATTATGTAAGACAATTTTAAGTATGTGCAAAGTGAATGCGTGTCTGCTAAAGAGTTCTTTCTAAAAGAGTGAGTTCTTTCACAAAGAACTAAGGAGCAATTGATGTGGGCCACGCAATAATTTAATCTAAAAAATATACAAAAATAAAAAATTATAAAATAATAAAAAATAAAAATATAGTGATTATAATAATAATGTTATAAAAATATATTATTATTATTATTATTATTATTATTATTATTATTATTATTATACAAATGTATATTTCTCTTTTTAAAAAAATACATGCACACATTGTGCCATATACACAATGTGACGCGAGGCACACCGTGCCGCACACTAAGCCACGCGAGATGCACTCTCACGTGTATGACCCTCTTCCATGTGGAACACTCTCTCGCTTAGTGTGAGGCCTAAACTCATGCTTAGGCTTTAATTATTTGATAATTTAACAAATTATATTCAGTGGGATCCACACATTAAATTTAAATTAATGTGGACAGAGGGCAAGAAAGGTGATTACGGTCATAATCCACCTCTATATATAACAGGTCAGTTAATTAATCATTTCAATTAATTACTATTTTTCTAACTGAGACTCTACTCAACTTTTGACTTAAGCATCGATGTGCACATGCAGGAACAAATCCATGCGTCTCTATAATTTTTTCTTTTCCTGCAGAGTTCTTGGTAGACACATGGACACAAAGATCGAGATTCTTACGACATACAGATTTATTGTTGGAGACAAGCAACAACAACAGAAAAAGGAGTTTAGTTTCCTCATCATCATTATCATCATCATCATCAAAGTTTTTACCCTAATAGATTGAGGTAGGTTACATAAACCAATATCTGAACTCACGTTAAATCGTCCATATAAATTCTCCTCCTCTACACATTCATATTCAAGGCAAATGTGCTCATTCAACTCTAATGCCTCAATGTCTTTTTGAATAACTTCCTTCTTTCATCATTCATATTCTCCACTCTCGTAATTAGAGCATCTAAGGTTTATGTCGTATGTGTCCACATCAACATAAACGACTTTCATGCATTTTGTATTTAAAAAGTACCACTCCAACCTTCTTACGATGTCTTTATTTCTCATTCTATTCTTTCTTGTATATTCACACATCCACTGCAATATTCGTATTTCTGCTATGCTCATCTTTTATGTATGCAGTTTCGTAGTCGCCCAACATTCACTGCCATACAGCAATGTTGGTTTAACAACTGTCCTGTAAAACTTGCCTTTCAGGTACATAGAAATTCTTTTTTTGCACAGCACACTTGTAGCGCTTCTCCACTTACTGTATCAACCTGGATGCTATGGGTCACATCGCCGTTAATCTCTTCATCCATTTGTACTATCAACCTTGGATATTGGAAATGGTCTCGCTTAAGTATCGTCACCCCATCTAATGACATTATATTATGATCTTTCTCTTTATTTGAACTAAATCTATTTTTCATGTATTCAGTCTAAAAGAAATAATTTAATATTAATTATTACTAAGATCTAGCTCGCACATTGCAATGAGATAAATGTATGTCAAATTGTTGATACTAGAATTAGATTTATCAAATAACACAATACCTTTTTAGTGCGCAAAGACTATGGAAGTGTAAAGGAAATCTTGAAAAAAAAATGAGTTGAGCATATCTAAAAACATTAATTTTCTCAATCAGGAGTTAAATCAAGTAAGCAAAATTTTAAAGGCCAAAACCATCTATCAAATATTAGTATGGGATCTCAAATAAGCACTATAAAATATCTAAAGAGTATTATTAACACAAATTAGTTTATTATGAATAAAATATTAAATACTCAAAATACATATAAACTCGGAAAAAAACCATAAATTAAGGAACATTTGTGATATTCAGATATTCTTTCCACACTTACACTATAATTGAAGTTAGAATGATTCGCTTGAACAATGACAATAAGTTACCTTATGCCTTTCAGGTATTGTAGAAATCGTCAAGTGAGGCCCACAGGATTCTTCTTAATCTGGATGGGAACGAAAGTACCAAATTGCAGATTTCGGGATTGAATTACATAACTAGTAAGAAGACCACTTTCCAAAATTCCTTCATTTGAGCTACCTAAGTTTATGGGTAACAAATTCAAAAATGACGGTTGTGTCCATAAGCAAGGAAAATTTTTGTGAATAGCGGTCAACTTAGTTTGACTTTGGACCGATATACTGTCATAGATGAAACCTCATGTGATGAAGTCTTACGCAATTCTAACACCTAAATTGAATCACACGAAAATTCTAAAAACAATGCGAATAAGCCTAAAAGCCTTCGTTTGAGGTTATTTTGGTACTTTCACATACAATGACTGGTCAAACCTAACTAAAAGTCAATGTTTGACTAATTATGATAAATAAATATATTTTAATGAAAAATAAAAATTTAATTAAATTGTTTAAATAATATAATAATAATTTAGGACATGAATGGAAATACTTAAATAATAAAGGGACAGAATGGTAAAATAGCCATGGATGATATTTTTATTATAAAATAAGTATTAAATGAGATATTTTAATGTCACCACCTACCTTGGCTAGCCACCATTGTTGCTCTTTCATTTTCCAAAATTTCCAAGTCTTTTAGAGAGAGAAAGCTAAGAAACTACCCTCCAAACTTCTTCATACCAATTTCTTCCCTAAAGAGAAATCAGTCCTTTCACTTAGCTCATCTAAACCCTGAAATTGGAAGCTAGTAGTGGCCATTTGATAGGTGTTTATAAGCTTGAAGAATTCAGCCAAAAGGAACGTGAGAGAAAAAGCTTGTGGTTTTTTATTCTAATGACTCCATGCTATTGTTTAGTGTTTGCTTAACATGTTTATGGTATTAAATTGAAACAAATTTGATCATATGAGCATCCTAAGGCTTCAGCCACTTAAGGAGAATAGGAAAACTATGCTTAAATTGATGCATGAATGGTATAAACTTAATGTAGAGAACATGATAGAGATATCCACGGTGTTAGAATTAAAAAAGGAAGAATGTCGAGCATAAGGGTGCATTCAACCAAGGTGGAATCCTAAGGTTACCATGCCCAATTTGATACTTAAATGGTTAAATACTAATGTTTAGGTGTTAATGAGATTGTTAGTGAAGTCAAATTTGAAAAGGACTCATTCTGACTGTAGTTGTAATATAGGTACCAGTACGAAGTAGATCAGATTTATTATTGAATTAGGAATTACGGAAGCTCTAAGAGTATGCAACATTAACTATAAAAGAAGTATTGAAATTTAATTGCGTTTTGATATTGTTTTACAACCCACAAGTAAGGAAGGTTAGGGAGTGAAAGGCAAATACATGCTTGCCTATCTCTATTTGCCACTGATGGCTTGTGATTTTACACTGTGAAAATAGTGGTAAGGGATATGTATGAAACACTTAGGTGATACTCTGATTGTATTAGGATATATCAATTGTGGACATATTGAATTATTTTCTAAGTGCAAGAGGGCTTTGAAATTAAATACGTGAGTTTTAGTTCGGCATAGTTTAATAGCAGCCGACTGCCTAAGTGAGCAGTTAATTGCCTAAGTTCAGAATTTAGATAAATTAGCTACTGATTTAATAGCAGTCGACTACCCTTAAGAAATTTACATTTTGTTTGAAAAATAGTCGATTGGTCAAGGTGACAGTCAACTGCATTTCCTTAATTTAGCTCCTATCTGAAAACCAGTCGATTGTCCAAATAATGTAGTTGACTGCCATTTACTCAAAACAATTTATTGGTTTTGAATTTTTATATTATAAAATTTAATCTTATACAAGACAGCAAACTAACCATATAGAGCAATCAACTGCCCAAAGTCAGTTGCAGTTCTGTTTTGAAAAAGCACTAAGGAAGTTGACTACCCCTTAAGGGCATTCGACTGCCTAAGCTTAATATTATTTTGGGAAGTATTGCACTATAGAATTAAACGAAATTGGTTTGTTTCAAAAAGTTAAACGAATTTTTGATTGTTTTGGGACTGTTAGCTCTCGTTGTCACCTTCGGGTAATCATGCTAATGTAACATAATGTTTGCTGTTTGACCTTGATCATGTCTTTAGCACCCACAGTTGTAACTTGATCAGTGTAGTCTGTGAACTTTGTTTACTATGGCCATATGTCCTAATGTTATTCCTCTTCAGGAACTTAATGTCGCATGATTCTATTAGGTTGTTAACTGTCTCTGCCAAATGTTTTATTGAAATGAAATAAAATGAAATGTTCTATCAAAGCTGATAATAGAAATGAAATGTTCTATCAAAGCTGATAATAGAAGTGAAATGTTCTAATGTAAAGAATTGTACAAATGATATGGTTTTACAGTTTAAATGAAATGTTACTGTATCATTATTGATATGATCTTATTGTTTACTATTGTTTATCGATTTGATGAATATTTATTTTATACTGCATATACTATTATGAAAGTTATGAAAGAAATGGAACCTTGGTTTAGAACACATGTTCCTTCTCTGTGAATTTCACTTAGGTTTTTCCCTATAATCAGACCTAGAACCAGAACAAATGAGGTGTTTCAAAGCATTCTTCAATACTCAGCCTGGTATCCCGATCCAGTTAAAGAGATTCCTTCCTATTATGTACTATGTGTGAGATCCCTAATTTCTCTATTCTTCCTATACCTAGTTAATGTGTTGAGTTAATATATTAAGCTAAGTTATAAAGATTAATTCTCATATATTTTGTAAGAGTCGATAAACTTGCTAAGTGGGCCCTACAACACAAACCGTAGCTCGGATGGACATCGAAGTGGCAAATTTGAAAGTTGGGCTTCAAATGCATAACTAGTAAGAAGACTACTTCTCGAAATCCTTTTTCCGATGCATATCTTGGTTTACATGCAACAAATTCAAAAATGACGATCGTGTCCATAAGCCAGAAGAATTTTTCTGAATAATGGTCAAACTAAATTAACTTTTAATGAGTGTCGTCAATCACCAAAAATAAAATTTCCTAACTCTACTATGTAGATAGCAGAGCAAGGGTTGAACCCACAGGGACTGAATTATTTAAGTTAATTATTAAATTAAAAATCTAATTTTAGGATTTAGGGAAAGAAGAAGAAATTCTAGGGTTTTGTAAGCTATGTCTAAAATAAAATAAAAAAAGCAAGGATTATTTTATATCAAAAACAAATATCAAAAAGCTTCACTTACGAGATAGTTAATTATTCTTGGATTTTGATGTTGATCATTGATTTCAAGATATTACTGTTAATTAAATAATCAATCGTAGCATAACAACAAGCTCTATTACACCATCTTTCCTTACTGAGTCGTTAGTTAAAACAAGCTTTTTAACTAATCTCTAACTACTTAATCTACCTAGAACAAGATCTCTAGATATAAATTGTAACAGCATTAACAACTACAAAAATATGGGTTGACATTAGATAACAAACACATAAGCTCGGTTCATTTAATCTAAACCTTAATTCTCCTCCATCCCTAGTGATTAACTCCACAAGCAATTACGAACTTATGTTTTTAATCTGGCGGTAGATTATTTAATTTAACTAAATAGTGTGCACCTTATCTAATCAAACAAAAAATCATTATAATGTGCTCAGAGAATCTTGGATATTTAATCAACAATTATATTAGGATCAAGAATCTCACAACATGCTTTTCCCAAGAATAATCAAATTTACCTCATAACTGAATAAGAAAACTACTCACTAGACATATTCAAGATCATAAAATTCAAGTTTAATATTATAAAGGAGACAATTATCATGTAATAAACAATTAAACTATCAATCTTTAATATTATCAAACAAGAAATCTATAATCAAGATTATGATTTAATAAGATTCAAACAAACAGTAATTAAAAACAAAACAAGAAATCGTAAAGTCTAAAAATATTCAAGAAAGAAATCATCAAGAATAAAAAAATAAAAAAAAAATAATTTTATAAAATAATAATAAGAAATCAGCAAGTAATTAAAAATAAAGAAAAAATAAAATTTTATTAAAAACCCTAATGAAAATCCTACAAGACTAAAAGAGGGAAGAGGGATGTGGGGGATATTGTTTATGAGAGCCTTGTGCTCTCTATATAAGCCTAAGGAAGAGTTTAAAAGATTTTCTTAAGCAATGTGGGATTCAAATAAGAGTTTACTTGGGGAACAAGTAATTTGAATTGTCAAACTCTTATCTTTATCTCATCATCTTTTTACAATTATTTTCTAAATAAAATTCCTAAAGCCTATTTTTATTAATTAATTACAGATTTAAGACATAATAAAATTAAGAAATTATCAACTCAACAAAATCTTGTCTTGAACTTGCTTTATTGGAATTTCTTCTCAATCTCGTTTTTCTGCCCAGAATTTCATGCTGATTTTGTCCAGATGTTTGACCGATCAAACGAACTCCGATTTTCACAATCTTGTACATGCCAGAAACCTTGAGAAGTCCTCTACTTCCATGAAGGCCACTTCTTGAGATCAAATCATTAAGTTGGTCAAATTCATCAATCTTTCAAGCTGGACAGAAAAAACTACACTTTGCTCCTTTTAGCTCCTTCTAGTTCCAACTTTGATATTTAATACCTAAAACATATAATAAACATTAGTAAGCTCTTTTAGGCATAAAACATCAATATAGAAAACATATTAGCACATATAAAATTAATAAAATATCATTCTATCAAATTCCCCCACACTTAACTTTTTGCTTGTCCTCAAGCAAAACCTAAACTAACTCGTAATTCAAAATCCTAAAATCCTAAATCCTAACTCACTTTTGTAGAAATCACGATTGCATTTAGTGTATGCAACAAGCCTTTAAACCCTTAGGTCACCCCTAGTGGAGGAGTTGTGTCTTGTGAGGGCTTTCAGAAGATATACCCACAAAATCTTTTACTTAAGACTCAATCCTAAAAATTCAAAATTCAAAATAAGACTAAAAAATATAAAAATTAAGACTCAAAACAAGATTAAGATCATGGACATATTTTCGGATCTTTCAATTCTTATCTCATAACTTCAACAAGAGTCAAATAATCAAGTCAATCATATTCTGATCATTACTTCTCATATTCATGCATACTTCTAAATAAATTCATGCAAAATTCACAATCAACACAACTGAAACATATAATATTAACTTTGCAATTATCCACTTTACATTACTACAAACAAAGTCAATAGATCAAGAACTTTTTTTCTTTTTTTTCTTTTCTCTTCCTTCTTTTTCTCTTTTTTTTTCTTTTTTTCCTTTTTCCTTTGAGGTTTCAACAATGGTTTCCGTGAATGTTAATATTGGTGATACCAACACCCAGTTACTCAACAAGTAAGCCCTCTTTTAGAGTGCTTTGCATACTCATATTTCAAGTCACTTCAAGAATTTAATTAACAAGATCAAGCAACTCAAAACATTAGAGTAGAATTGAAAGCTTTCAACCTTTATTTTTTTTCTTTTTCTTTTTTTATGTATATTTTTATTTTTTTCTTTTGTTCTTGTCTATTTATCCTTTGCTTATACCAACTTCAATGAACTAATCACATTATCAATATCATATGAACAGTTATATTTAATCATGAACTCACATAAATTCTTTAGAAAGCATTCACTTCAACAATAATAACAATCAAAATACTTTCAACTTTCTTATAAAACTTTGTTTTAGTTTAGAATCAATCCTTAAAAGAAAGAAAACATACCATGATCTTTTAAAACTCTTAAAAATTTGACCTTTTTCTTTTTTTTAATTTCCACATTCTAAAAAAAAAACTCTATAGACCCCCCCCCCCAACACTTAAATCTTACTTTGTCCTCAAAGTAAGTCTAGCATGCAAAGAAGAACAATAAAGACTCAAAAATTAAATGGTAATACAAGTAAAGAAAGGAATACTCCCTCTTTTTACATCCTTGGGTTGCCTCCCAAGTAACACTTTTGTTTAATGTCATTAGCTCAACAGCTCTACCTTCCATCATCCAATCCTAGACCTCAACTTTTTTATCGATAACTCAAGTTCCTCCTTCTCAAGATTTTTGCTCGCGGCTATTTCTAGCTCATCTTTAAGAACTTGCTTTTCATCACCTTTTAATTTCCTCTTGGAAGTGCATAGTTCCCTTAAAAACTTGGCATCGCAAGGCACTTGATCATTAATTTCATCAAGGAGAGGAATATTGACTTTCATTTTCCTAAATGTCTTTAATGTCTCCTTGTCTTGCTCTTCGTTTGTAACTCTTGCAAACCTACTAGGAAAAGGAGAAGGGTAAGTAGAAGCATTAAAAGGAATTTGTTTATCACTTACCTCAGTTTTGAATTCCTTAATTTCAACATCCTCATAGTGCTTTATAAAGTTGTCGAAATTCTTTCTTCCTTTTACATTGTGCATGTCGACATCTCCACCTTTAATATAGAAATCGGTTTCATCCTCCCTTTCTATAAAGTTGTTGACATCTTCATGTGCACTTTCCTTGGATTCAATTTCACTTTCATTTTTCAAGGTGATGTTAGTAACATTATCTCTTGGATTCTCCACAGGTTGAGAGGTCATAGCTTCAATGTTACTAAAGGAATTCATTATTTGACTCGCATGGTGCTCAATATTCTTAATATAAACATCAGTCTCTTGTGAAAATTGTAAAGTGTTAATTTCAAGAGTCTTAACAATATCTTCAAGAGATATACCTGAGTCTTGAGGTAGAGGCATACCTAAGTCTTGAGGTGGAGCTTGATATGTATCTTGGAATGGCGCATTGTAAACCTCATATTGATTCCCATAACTAAAATTAGAATGATCCCACCATCCTTGATTGTAGGTATCATAGTGTGGTTCATAATTATAGTATGGTTCATAAGCTTGCTCCATGAAGTCCTCTTACTTCTCGTCTTAGGGGGTAGTGGTGGTGGATGTTGTGGTGTTTGTGGCACAACACTTTGGGTTGCTTGTATGTAGTCCCTAATCTTTTGAAGTTTGTAACTAGAATCCTCGTCAGACAAGCAATCCCTAAAAAAGAAAAGAAAAGGAAAAGAAAAAAATAGACTTTAAATTAAAATGATTAACCTAAACAAATTTCAGTTCACGACAACGGCGCCAAAATTTGATGAGTGTCGTCAGTCACCAAAAATAAAATTTCCTAACTTTACTATGTAGATAGCGAAGCAAGGGTCGAACCCACAGAGATAAATTATTTAAGTTAATTATTAAATTAAAAATCTAATTTTAGGATTTAGGGAAAGAAGAAGAAATTCTGGGGGTTTTGTAAGCTATGTCTAAAATTAGAAAAAAAAAGCAAGGATTATTTAATATCAAAAACAAATATCAAAAAGCTTCAATTACGAGGTAATTAATTATTCTTGGATTTCAATGTTGATCATTGATTACAACATATTACTGTCAATTAAATAGTTAACCGTAGCATAACAACAAGCTTTGTTACACCATCTTTCCTTATTGAGTCGTTAGTTAAAATAGGCTCTTTAACTAATCTCTAACTACTTAACCTACCTAGAACAAGCTCTCTAGATATAAGTTGTAGCAGCATTAACAACTAGAAAGATATGGGTTGACATTAGATAACAAACACATAAGCTCAGTTCATTTAATCTAAACCTTAATTCTCTTCCATCCCTAGTGATTAACTCCACAAGCAATTACGGACTTATGTTTTTAATCTGGCGATAGATTATTTAATTTAACTAAATAGTGTGCACCCTATCTAATCAAACAAAAAATCATTATAATGTGCTCATAGAATCTTGGATATTTAATCAACAATTATATAATAAGATCAAGAATCTCACAACATGCTTTTCCCAAGAATAATCAATTTATCTCATAACTGAATAAGAAAACTACTCACTAGACGTATTCAAGATCATAAAATTCAAGTTTAATATTATTGTAAGATCCGATTTTACATTACTGTAGAGTCTAATTTCATAAAAGTGATAATGGAAATTAAATAAATAGAGAGTATTGATTTCCATTTAGTTGAAAAGCTCCTTAACTTGAGATGAGAACGGAGCAAATTAAGTGAAATCCTCTACGGACGAGTAAGAGGGCAGCTCGCCAATGGGCGAGCAGGATGACAATCGTCAATGTTGATGTCGAGTTGAATAGTAGCAAGGGCGAATAGGTGAGTTCGCCATGCCTCTTGAGTAGGTGATCGCCCGAATGGACGAGTACATGTAATCGCTCGTATGGATAAGTGAGTTTTATGATAGTAAGTGGGGAGAGCTGAGGTTTCAGATTGAATGGACGAACTGGAACTGGAATCAGCACGTGAATATTGCAGCAAAAATTGACTTTAGACGTCCCACAGTTGAAGACATTTAATAGATAGATGTTAAAGTCAACAAAGGCGCCGGCCTTATTGGTTAAGGAAGTAAGTAAAGGTTGCAGCAGAAGAAAAAGGCATGTGAAAGGGAGACTTCCACGCCACTTTGAGCTGCAGTTTTCTTCATGCTTTAAATGCATGAAGGACGGGAACAATGATGAAGGAAACAGGATAAGAGACAGATGGTAGCTATTGATTGGTTGAGCATTGTTATATAAGCAGAGACAATTGAGGAAAAAATGAGTTAGCCAATTCTAGCTTCTTCACGAAAACCATTTCTCTGTTTCTTCCATTTCTCTGCCATGTTTGATCTACTAAGCTTTTTCCTTAAGCTGGCTAAACAAGCAAAACAGCTTGCAAACCTTTCCTTCTTAGTTGGTTGAGCTAAAAGAATAAGCAAAGGAGGCTAACATGAGACAGAAAGCAGTCTGTTCTGGAAGTGCAGTTGATTGAGGTGAGTTTCATATTTCTTAGGTGTTCTTGATATTTAAGGGTAGACTTATATGTTTACAACATAGAACACAACCTTGTTTTAGTTAGATCCTTATAAAACATGAAAACAAGGAAAATAATGGAATAAGTGACGACAATGGCGACTACAGTGATCGCCCATGTTGAAATCTAGTAATCGCCAATGAGGCGAATAGATAATGAGGAACTCGCCAAGGTAAAGCATGTGTTCAAGGGGCGAGAACGCCGAATTATAGTGAAATGAATTCATGGGCGAGCTCAAATGCAGAGGCGTTGGGCGAATAGGTATTGTGGGCGAACTCCCACAATTAAGCCAATGTAGGCCTCGTGAGTTGAATGTTGGGCGAGCTCACAAAACCACGGTGTGTTATGGCGGGCGATATGCCACGTGGTAGCCATATGGTGAATGGCGAGCTCGTCTGGGCGAACTAGTGAAGCTCTATTTGGGCGAGTAGTGATTTGAGTTATTTTAATTTCGCCCAAGAAATGGAAAATTATATATATTTGTAAAGAAAATATTAATGGAATTTATATAATTTGCAGCCGATAATTGGGAATGGCTATGGGCGAACAGAGAGCAGGGCGAAGCAAGGCTTCATTTCTAACAGGTAAGGGAGATATGTGTGAAGTAATGCATGTCCTGTGGAGTAAGTTTTATGAAAACATAATGTTAAATGTTTTGTTTTCTGACATGCATTGTTTGAGAAAAGTTATTTTGATAATTATTTTGATACGGGCGAGCTAAAAGCCGACCCCTATGCTGTTTTGGGTGAACTGATACAGGGCGGGCGAGTCCTTGTATTTTTATAATGGGCGAATTGGTATTGGCGGGCGAGCCAAGCCGTTTTATAGTTTTTATACAACCGTCTCTAGTTTTTAGGGCGGGCGAACTGGTTTTTAATATGTTTGGGCGAGCGGCCCTTTTGTTTTAAATTGAAGGCGGGCGAACCGCAATCAACGAGATATAGTTCTGTTTTAAAAAGCTAAGTGGCGGGCGAATACGAATTCACCGTCTTGTCGAGTTAGTCAGGGGCGAGCCGTGAAGGGCGAGCTGACCCTGGCGAACAGTTTTAAAGAGTAGTTTCTTAAAGGAAAAATAGACGTTTTAAATATTTTCAAAATAGAAATTTAAGACCTTTTGGCGAATAGATTACTGGGCGAGCCACTGAGGGTGAGCCAGTTTGTTTTCGGATTTTAAAAGCATATAGGGCGGGCGAACACAGGTTCTCCGCAGTGGGCGAGCCACTGAGGGCGAGCCAGTTTGTTTTCAGATTTTAAAAGCAGATAGGGCGGGCGAACACAGGTTCTCCGCAGTGGGCGAGCTGCCATGGGCGAGCCATGTTGGGCGAGCTGACTATGGGCGAGCAGGTTTTAAAGGTTGAGATTTTGTAATGTTTTCGAATTGTTTTGTAAATAGAAAGCCTAATCCTTTTTGGGAATTAAATCATTTAAGTAAATGATAATATGGGTTAGAGAATCCCTTAAAGGTTTTCATGAAATATAAAGTGATTTTTGAGACGTTAGGCCTTTAGTTCATGCATTACTATTGCGTGACCTGCCTGGGGCGATGGCTCGGTCGATGGACCTATGAGTGCACCTCGGGGCGTCACAGGGCTGATGGACCCACCAAGTCATCAGTGGTCTCGAGGTCACTTGGCAAGTGGACCCGAGGACCACTATAGATTATGGCCATAGATCTGAGATAGCCGTGAGGGGCGATGGCCTACGGGTGCACCCCAAAAGCGGCAGATTCCGTTCTCGCAAGGGGGAGGGAGAACGCTGATAGCATGATTTAATTGTTGCCTAGTCTCAACTTATCAATTTCTGTTTACTGTGAGGATTTGTTAAAATCCTATATAGTGTTTACTACATTTTAAAGTAAACTGTTAGCCAGTGATTTGAATGGTGTTTTAAGAGAGTTGTTTACTATATATCCATTGTCTTTTCTTCTGGGTTATTATTAAGAAAAGAATAAATGTGTTGTGATATATAGTTTTGCTTATTTTAAAGAAGCATATATTTCCTTTACTGAGCGTATGAATCGCTCACCCCTTTGTTTTAACTCCACAGATAAGAGGTACACGGAGTTGAGAGAATTAGCTCTCAGATGGGTATAGCTATGCATAAAGCATTGAGGCATGGCACGTTAAATGTGACAGGTACAGTCTCTTCTCTTTTACATTTCAGACATATGTATACTGTTGGCTCTTATAGGCTATACCGAGAGGGGGGTGAATCGGTTTTTAACTAACCTTAAGCTCGTTTTTCGGTTTCTCTAAATTCTCTAGCCTATATTGATATTTTCTAAGTTCTCTAGGCTAGACAAGCATGCAATTCAAGTTCAATGAAATAAGCACAATATAAGTGCAAGTAAATAAAGAGTAAGGAGAGAGAGATTTACACAATCGATTTATAGAGGTTCGGCTACCTTGCCTACGTCCTCTACCTTGAGACGCTCCCAAGGATTTTCCCCAAATTCACTATACTTGAATTTGTTACACTCCCTCTTTTCAAGGATCAAGAGAAACCTCCCTCTTTTTCTAGGCTCAAGAGTAACCTCCCTCTTTTTCTAAGGCTAAAGAGAAACCTCCCTCTTTTTCTAAGGCTAAAGAGAAACCTCCCTCTTTTTCAAGGCTAAAGAGAAACCTCCCCTTTTACAAGGAATGAATTGGTTTACAAGAGAAGTAATCAAAGAAGGCCTCTAGATAGGCAAGTGATTACAGAGATTAAGCACAAGTAAAAGCTTATACAAAGTTTGTGCTAAGCAATACAAGAAATAGATGAATGATAGAAGATGAAGACTCTTTATCTCTTGAATTGATGTTGAGGCTTGAGGAAGATGAATAAGATGATGAAAGATGTTGCTTGGTTGTTCCTCTTCCTTCCTTTAGCTTCTAAGCCTCTATTTATAGTCCCTTGGATGGTTTGTGGACGTTGGTTGGAGCCAAAACCGAAACTAGCCGTTGTATCTTACAGAAAATAGCCGTTGGAGACTTTCTGACATAAAGGGATCGATCCCTTTCCTTAGGGGATCGATCCCATGCTTCATTTTGGCCTTCCGGGGCACACTGCCAAAAAGGGATCGATCCCTTTCCTTAGGGGATCGATCCCATTCCTCCAGAATGGGTTTTTCCTGCACTTTTGGGTTAGAAATGATGTGGTCTTTGATCCTAATTCAACCCAAAACATATTGGCACTTTTGTGGGAGTTTTTCATGACTTTCTTTGATAAAAACATTGTCCAAAAATTCATTAAGTGATTTTCTAAAATATTCAAAACATTTATAAAGATTTAAGACCAATAAGGATGTATCATTAAATCATGGTCTTAATGTTTGGGTATGATCACTTAAAATGTATTGAGAAAATCATGTGTGATAAGGCAAATTTACAATATGAATTAAAACATTAAAGCTCACTTAAGTTTTTGTCATTTCAAAATATGTATGGCAATTTAAAGCTAACAATCTCCCCCTTTTTGATATGACAAAACTTAATGTAAATTTGCTTTGAAAATTCTTTGATAAAATACTCCCCCTCAAATAAAGCAGGATTTTATAAAGCTCCCCCTTAATATAAGCATGGGTTTTGAAAATGAATTTTCAAACTATTTCTCCCCCTTAATATCTCTCCCTATATCTATCTCTCCCCCTTTTTGTCATAGCAAAAAGAAGGAAAAATAATAAAGAAAATATGCTCCCCCTAAAATCATGGCTATGTGAGAAAAAAATGCTCCATCCAACAAGAAACATGTTAGTACTTGGGACTCATAGCACAAATTCATAAGACAATGTCCATAAAGAGTATGAAATGTTTAGGCATGCAAAGGACAAGGCTTATTTTCCTATACCAACTGTTTATAAATAATTTTTGATACCAATTGTTGATAAGTAATTTTGCAAGAAGGTTCCAATTGGTAAGAAGTTAAGCAAGCACCTAAGTATATCAATTGTTCTCTAAGGTCCAAGTAAGGTGCATGGTAATACATCATGATTATGAGCTAAAATTAGATAACATATCATATGCATGTGCTCATAAATCATGTTCAAGCAAGAGTGTGCATAGATTCAAAACATATAGCAATTAACTACCAATTCTAGCACACAAGAGTTTCATGCAAAAGTATCCTAAGAGAATTCTTCTCTATTTGTCATTTCAATCTAAGGAGCATGAGAAGAGTTGTCAATTTAAAGCTCAAACCAATTGGCAATTTAGTTTTGGCTTACCAATTATTGAAAATATGGTTTCCAATGATACTAATTGTTATTTCAATCTAAATACCAATTGTTACTAATGATTGACTTAGTCATTTTGCATGAATCCAATATGTAGTGTGTTCATGTCAAGAAAATAATTATTCTAAATATGCAAGAACACAATCACATATTATCAAATATGCATATGGATTAATTAAACATAAGCATACTATCATAAAGTATTAATCCATATTCATATTCACAAAGTTATACCATATGGAAGATTCATAAAATCAAAGTATTCAAGCAAACACATTTTCTTCCATGTTTTCAAGCACAAAAATCCTATGCTCATTTTCCAATTCAAGTCCTTAACCAATTATGAGCAAGGAAAGATTCAAATAATAAATGCATGGATATCAAGTTTGTTCAAGTTTGCATTTATCTTTGAATGTTGGTGTTGTCATTAAGACCCTAGTTCTTTAAGTACAAGGATGATACGGTTTCATGCATTTGAACATTTAGGATCCATTTACCATCACAATTTATAGACCAATGACTATTACCAATTGTTGAATTTACATTTGGAATCAATCCATAAGAATTATATCATGATGCTCAATGGGAATATGTGAGTCAAGCTATAAGATAAAGTTCTTTAAGCATGCTTGACTAAGATGAACAAAAGGTATGATCACAAGTTTATCAAATTCTCAAGTATATACACAAATCATTGAAATAAATCTCAAAATTATGTTTAAGCATTCATTGAAAGTATATTTCAAGATTATTTCAAGATTTATGAATGTTTTCAAAAGATGATTTTGCACTTGTGAGTTGATTGTTGGAAGTGATACCATTTTGTTGGAAATGATTCAAATTGATGAAGTTGAGGCATGATATCAATGAAAAATGAATTTTCATAGTTTAAAGATCATCAAAAAGAAGTTAAAATACTGGATTTTAAGTTGAGAAGAAAGAAGATATCAAGAAAGGGAAAAATCCTTCTCAAATTCGGTTGAAAAAGTGCAGAAAAGCCATTTTGGCCTGGGGGGATCGATCCCTTTGGGAGGGGGATCGATCCCTTAGTTCCAGAATACACCAATTCTGTGTTCTGCTCAAGGGGATCGATCCTGTTTGAAAAGGGATCGATCCCTCATACTGTTTCTGCAGATTTTTGACAGAAAATCCAACCTTTGAGGTACCAAAACTTCGTTTTTGAGTTATTTAAGTCCAAGTAAAGGTTCAAACATTAGTAAAACATGATTTTGGACTTGTATGAATGAAGAACATGATTGAAAAACTATTTTACAAAAGATTTTGCAATTTTGGAAGGATTTTCACCAATAAAGGCATTTTTGGCCTCAAAGGAGGTCATTTTGATAGTTATGCATACTTTGACCAAACCAAATCATTAGAAATCACAAATATGCCAAAACAAACTTGTTCACATAGATTTTAAGCACATATAACATCAAATCATCATACTTGTGAACAACATGTCATGATTGTCAACATGCATATTCTTCATTAAGGCTCATGACAAGGCATTTTGCATATATGACATATTTGACATCTTTTGAGCAACTAAATATATTATCTAGACATATCAAACTTGCTCAAGATGCAGAAAATCAAAAATCATTTCAAAATCATAAATCATGCTTTTCATTCATCAAGAATAGTCCATCAAGCATTCAACAATCATTCATCATGCCTTTTGCTTATTCACAATGCATCATTAATCATCAACCAAATTTCTCATCAAATCACAAATAATCAAATAAAAGTTTTAAGGAGTAAAGAATTAATCTTACAAAACTCCTTTGCTTGAGTATGCTTTGCCTTGAATTGTTGAGTCCACCTTGAGCTATCTTTTAAAAAAATTGTTGTGATCTTGTCAAAGATGGATCCTCAAGCTTTTTCCTTTTTCTCATTGGCACAAGCAAACTCCATGAGGATGTGTTGAGCATTCAAACTTCATTGTATCTTGTATCTCCATGCTCTAACACTCCTACAACACACAAATTCAAGCATGCTTTGGTACCCAAACTTTCTTGGGTCCATGAGAGTTAGTATTCACAATTTTAGATCCTTTTGGGATCCATTTCAAGCATAATTCATCATTATTTATTGCATGCTTTGGCACCCACATTTTTCTAACAACTCTTCCTCTAAATGTGGTTTTTCTATATGTGCATGCTTGTGAGGTGTGGCCTATTCTATTGCAAAGTGAGCATGTGAGAGATAAATCATGCATGGTATTTTTGCTCACTAGGAAGTTCTTTAGATGAGTCTCTTTTTGTATTGCATTATATCCTAACCCATCTTTGTCAAAGAAAGCTCTTTGGGTCTCTAACATGTGATCTAGCTTTTGTTGACCCATATAAAACCTAGAAAATGAGTTATGCAAATTTGTGTTCTTTTTATTTAACTCATTTATTTCTAAGTTGGCCTCTTCTAGTTTCTTTTCAAATTCTATCTTAGCACTTGTCAAGGCTTCATTTTCTATTTTCAATTTAGCAATGATTTTCTTATATTTGGAGTTCATACATTGAAATTCATTTGCTAAATCATTAAAAGCATTTTGTAGTTCACTAAAGGTATAATCATTATCTTCACTAGAACTACTACTAGCCTCATCATCACTAATAGCCATAAAGCATGAGTAGGCTACCTCTTCATCTACATTTTCCTCATCGGAGCTATCACTATCGCTCCATGCAGCCACAAATGCTTTCTTCCTAGGCTTCCTATCCTTTTCCTTCCTAAGTAAAGGGCAATCTAACTTAGTATGACCCCGTTCATTACACTCATAACATACTAAAGGGTCCTTTTCTCTTCTACTTGACTCCCCTCTATGATGTCTCCTATTATTTTCTTTTTCTTTCATTCTCATGAATCTATTAAATCTTTTGGCAAACATTGCCATTTCTTTTTCTTCCTCATTTCCACTCTCATCACTATCATCTTCAATGACCTCATGAGTGGAAGACTTAAGTGCTATCCCTACATTCTTTGAAGGCACTTCATTTCTTTTCAATTTCATCTCATATGTAAGTAGGGAGCCCATAAGTTCATCTAAAGACAAGGTATTTGGATCTTTAGACTCTTCTATTGCGGTTACCTTTGCCTCCCATGATTGTGGCAAGCTATTCAAGATTTTCTTCACCATTTCTACATTGGAATATGTCTTGCCTAATGCCTTAAGTCCATTGATTATGTCATTAAATCTAGTATACATATCACTCATGGACTCATTTTCTTTCATTCTAAAAAGCTCATAATCATGTGTGAGCATTCCTACTTTGGTCTCTCTAACTTGATTGGTCCCTTCATGTGTGATGGCTAGTTTGTCCCATATTTGCTTAGCATTTTCACATAGGGACACTCTATTATATTCATTTGGACCTAATGCACAAAAGAGGGTGTGCATAGCCTTGGCATTCAATTGTGCCAATCTCATATCATTGGTGTCCCACTCATCCTCACTCTTAGGGACATCTTTTCCATCTACTTTCTTTATTGGGATTCTAGGACCATTAACTATTACTCTCCACACTTCATAGTCATTAGATTGCACAAATAACATCATCCTAGTTTTCCAATAAGAGTAATTTTCACCATTGAATAGTGGAGGTCTAACTAACGAGTGTCCCTCTTCTCCTAGGGGTGTGCCTATATTCAAGTGAGCCATTTAAGATCGTTTTGCTCGATAGAGGTTAATCTAATTCAATCTCGAGCCCAAGCTCTGATACCAATTGTTGGCTCTTATAGGCTATACCGAGAGGGGGGTGAATCGGTTTTTAACTAACCTTAAGCTCGTTTTTCGGTTTCTCTAAATTCTCTAGCCTATATTGATATTTTCTAAGTTCTCTAGGCTAGACAAGCATGCAATTCAAGTTCAATGAAATAAGCACAATATAAGTGCAAGTAAATAAAGAGTAAGGAGAGAGAGATTTACACAATCGATTTATAGAGGTTCGGCTACCTTGCCTACGTCCTCTACCTTGAGACGCTCCCAAGGATTTTCCCCAAATTCACTATACTTGAATTTGTTACACTCCCTCTTTTCAAGGATCAAGAGAAACCTCTCTCTTTTTCTAGGCTCAAGAGTAACCTCCCTCTTTTTCTAAGGCTAAAGAGAAACCTCCCTCTTTTTCTAAGGCTAAAGAGAAACCTCCCTCTTTTTCAAGGCTAAAGAGAAACCTCCCCTTTTACAAGGAATGAATTGGTTTACAAGAGAAGTAATCAAAGAAGGCCTCTAGATAGGCAAGTGATTACAGAGATTAAGCACAAGTAAAAGCTTATACAAAGTTTGTGCTAAGCAATACAAGAAATAGATGAATGATAGAAGATGAAGACTCTTTATCTCTTGAATTGATGTTGAGGCTTGAGGAAGATGAATAAGATGATGAAAGATGTTGCTTGGTTGTTCCTCTTCCTTCCTTTAGCTTCTAAGCCTCTATTTATAGTCCCTTGGATGGTTTGTGGACGTTGGTTGGAGCCAAAACCGAAACTAGCCGTTGTATCTTACAGAAAATAGCCGTTGGAGACTTTCTGACATAAAGGGATCGATCCCCTCGATCCCTTTCCTTAGGGGATCGATCCCATGCTTCATTTTGGCCTTCCGGGGCACACTGCCAAAAAGGGATCGATCCCTTTCCTTAGGGGATCGATCCCATTCCTCCAGAATGGGTTTTTCCTGCACTTTTGGGTTAGAAATGATGTGGTCTTTGATCCTAATTCAACCCAAAACATATTGGCACTTTTGTGGGAGTTTTTCATGACTTTCTTTGATAAAAACATTGTCCAAAAATTCATTAAGTGATTTTCTAAAATATTCAAAACATTTATAAAGATTTAAGACCAATAAGGATGTATCATTAAATCATGGTCTTAATGTTTGGGTATGATCACTTAAAATGTATTGAGAAAATCATGTGTGATAAGGCAAATTTACAATATGAATTAAAACATTAAAGCTCACTTAAGTTTTTGTCATTTCAAAATATGTATGGCAATTTAAAGCTAACATATACAGTACTACCTTAGTTAAATAAAGGTTAATAGGGGATGTCAGATTAAAGGGATAATGAAAAGAAATTTCATATTCCATAATTATTAGATAAATGTTTATCATTTATCACTGTTACTGTTGAATGTTAATGGCATCGCAGACAGCCCAACCGGTTAAGTTGTATGGAAATACGTGAAAAATGTGGTAACGGGATGTTACAATTATAAAGGAGACAATTATCATGCAATAAACAATTAAACTATCAGCCTTTAATAATATCAAACAAGAAATCTATAATCAAGATTATGATTTAATAGGATTCAAACAAACAGTAATTAAAAACAAAACAAGAAATCGCAAAGTCTAAAAATATTCAAGAAAGAAATCATTAAGAATAATAAAATAAAAAGAAAATAATTTTATAAAACAATAATAAGAAATTAGCAACTAATTAAAAATAAAGAAAAAATAAAATTTATTAAAAACCTTAAAGAAATTCCTACAAGACTCAAAGAGGGAAGAGGGATGAGAAGGATGTGAGATTTGTTTTTTATGAGAGCCTTGCGCTCTTTATATAGGCCTAAGGAAGAGTTTAAAAGACTTTCCTAAACAATGTGGTATTCAGATAAGAGTTTACTTGGGGAACAAGTAATTTGACTAGTCAAACTTTTATCTTTATCTCATCATCTTTTTATAATTATTTTCTAAATAAAATTCCTAAAGCCTATTTTTCTTAATTAATTACAGATTTAAGACATAATAAAATTAAGAAATTATCTTGTCTCAACAAAATCTTTTCTTGAACTTGCTTTGTTGGAATTTCTTCTCAATCTCGTTTTTTTGCCGAGAATTTCGTACTGATTTTGTCCAGATGTTTGACCCATCAAATGAACTTCGATTTTCACGATCTTATACATTCCAGAAACCTTGAGAAGTCCTCTACAACTTCCATGAAGGCCACTTTTTGAGATCAAATCATTAAGTTGGTCAAATTCATCAATCTTTCAAGCTGGACAGAAAAATCTGCACTTTGCTCCTTTTAACTCCTTTTAGTCCCAACTCTGATATTTAATACCTAAAACATATAATAAACATTCGTAAGCTCTTTTAGGCATAAAACATCAATATAGAAAATACATTAGCACATATAAAATAAATAAAATATCATTCTATCAAATTTGAACCTACAGACTGTCATAGGAGAATCCTTGCATAAAGAAGTTTCATGTGGATCCAGCCCGTGAACTGAATTATGTGAAAATGCTAAAAATAACCCGAATGAAGCAAAAAGCCTTCGTTCAGGGGTAGTTTGCTAATTTCACTACTCATACTCGATCAAACCACCTTAAGGTCAACTTTGACCATGTTTGACCCAAATATATGAAAAATAATAAAAATAAAGTACAAAATCTGGAAATAAAAATAATAAAATATTATTATGATAGAAATGGAAATAATAGGATTGTGTAAGGGTAATTTGGTCTTTTCTCAAGGGCTGGTCAAATTGGTCAACATTTGACTTAGTTGATCCAAAATAAATAAAAAAAATTGATAAAAACAAAAAAAAATATAAAATCTGACATGGAATATTAAAATTCTGTGGAGTGGCAGAAAATGTAAATATTGAAAACTTAAAGAGGTATTTTGGTCATTTAAGCTTCAGATAGAATTTTTAAGATTATAATCTAATAAAATATCAATAAATAAAGATAATTTAGAGCCATCTTCAACCTTCCAACCAACCCCTTACTGCTGCACGTTCTTTTTCCTCCATTTCTCTAAGGTTTTCCTACTTTTCCCTAGTGAAACATCCCTTTACACTCATCCAATCAATAAACTTCCTTCATAAAAATTGTTCCCCAACTCAAGAGCTCTCAAACCATCCCATCTACTCAGCCTAAAACCGAACCAAGTGAGCTGTGCTGCTGATAGATTCGGTTACTGTATAAGGTAAGGAAATAAATAGATTCATGTGATTCTACTTAGTGGTTATGTGAGTATTGAATGAGTAAATCATGTTTATGGTTATAACTTAAAGTAAAACTTGGTGTAGCAGAGCATAAGGGTTTCGTTCATGAAGGAAAGGATAGGGAAACTAAGCTAATTTTGATGCATGAATGGTGAAAAATGTTAGCATGTAGTGTAATAAGTATAGTTAAATTCATAAACTAAAGGAACAATAAGCCTAACCGTATATAGGCCGTTTGCCATGATGAGAAGATGATGATGGCGGCGTGATTTGTGTTATGTGATGATGATAGAATGGATATAAGAGATGAATGAAGAATATGGGTGAAGATAAAAATTGAAAATTTGTGAGTGTAGGAACCATAGGAGCATTCGGCCAAGGGTGGTATATTGGGAAATCATGGTAATTCTAAGGTAGGGATGATAGAAAATAATGCTGTGTAATGTGATAAACATGGACAACCCATAAACTAGCCAAACCATAGGCTGGGCACAAGAAAGGTGCATTCAGCCATGGGGAGAATATATAGCTGAAAATGAATTTTTGATGAATGGTGGCTATAGTGTGGATGTAAGTGAGGCACAATGATCATTTATGAGGTTAAAATGGAAAGAGAATGAGTATAGTGATATTCGGCCAAATGGGAATTCATGAGAATTCCCTCTTGTTTTTCTTAAGTATAAACGGTTAAATAGAAATTAGGAAAGTAAAAGAGAATTTTATAAATTAGAGCAATAAATCTTAATTGTTTTAATGTTATTTTGCAGCTTGTGATTCGGGAGAATAAGTGGCTAAGTAGTGCGACTTAGATTGATTATCCTACACTGAGATTAAGGTAAGGAGAAATTATGAAAGTAGTGTAGGAAAAGCTATGCTTGCATATGGGAACTATGGACTAGTTTGAAAAGAATGAAATATGGTTTTGTGCAGGGGGGAGGTAGATTTCAAAATTGTTATACTGCCGAAATTTCAATAATCTAAACTTAACTGTTGGCCTAAACCTCTTTAAACAAAATTTTATAAATATATTTTAAATTTATATGAATTTAAATCATGATTTAATTAGTCATTTTCATAAATTCAGATTTATTGATTATATTTTAAATTTCTCATATATGCATAAATAAATTTTAGAGACTTTAATTTTATTGGAAATAAATATGAAATTTTATTTCCTTAATTATAATGTTTATCTGTTTATATTATTATGGATTGACTGGAGATAATTGCTATTGAACGATTTCTTATTGATTTAAATTGTTTTAAGATTGTTACTCCCTGATGATCATGCAAACTAGTGAGTGATTATGGCTACGAGACCCTAATTAAGTCCGTAGCATCTTCAAAAGGCACCTAACTAGTGAGCACTATGGATTCTTTCCACAATGGTCATTGTAATGTTAAATAGAAATGGCTTAGGGATGGATACCTGGCCTGTACGCGGGTACGCTAATTCCTATAGTGATTATTGGCATGTGATTCTTGGATGCTAGCTTTTTCCATCAAATGATTTAAAATTGAATTGATTACTGAATTGATTGATTTTGAATTAAAAGTTAATTTTAATGATTGTTTTAATAGAATTTGAAAAGCTAATGATTGGAACGACAGTGACTTAAATAAATGTTTTACATAATATAAGTGCTTTTAACTTATTGCAAATGTTTTTAAATAAATGTTTTTATTGCATATAGTGGTATAGTACCACTCTTTTATAATTGTTTCCTTACTGAGTGTAAACTTATCTCTCTTTTCTCTCCCAGAGTATTTGTAGTGACATTCTCCTCATTTAAGAGGAGTGCAATTTTTAGTCCACACAATATTCCTTCAAGGCAGATTTTGGGTTTGTAGAAGGTATATTGTATTTTACATATATATTACAGACATGTTTAGTACGGTACTAATTATATTGTATATATATAATTTGGGGACATAAATTTTATAAACACTATATTATAATAATAGTTAGAAGACTAAACCTTATATGTAAAGAGCTTATGTGATAAATAAGTATATTTCATGTTGAAATTGGTATTTAATTTATGGATGCTAATCATATTTTATAGGATTAATTGTAAGAGTTTATGCACAAGACATAAGAAAGAAAGATATTGACATTGGCAAACAGCCTAATCACTATAAGAAGTTGATAAAGTTAATCAATAAATTATATGAAAATCAAGTGTTACACAATGTTAGTGTTAGGGAATGTCAATGATAATGTCCTAATATGGTTAGGATACATGCATATTAGTTACATAGTATTTACTCTTTTATTTATGTTTCTTACTAGGCGAAAGCTCACCCCTCTCTTTCCCCTTCCAAATTATCTACAGTAACTCAGTGAGAGGATTTGTACTTTTATACGATATTCCTTTGAGGTGACCACTTATTACTTGGAGGTTTCTTTGTGTTTAGACTAGTTGTACAGTACAATAACATACCTTTGTATATGTACATGGGATGTAAACTATAAGCTTAATTGATAGTTAGTGTAAAGACAATTGCGAGAAATGTTTTGCGATTAATATAATATTCAATATTGAGGTTAACAATTCTATATTTGATTTACAAGATCTGAACAAATGAAATGGTAAGGAGATGTTGAATGAAGATCATAGGACTATAACAAAGTAGGATAGATAATATGAATGACGACCTGACAAACAATCTAACCATAGTGATCGAAAAGAAAAAGTTGGCCTAATTTTAGGTAAAAAGGACGTCACAAGATCTTTTTGTAAAATGATCCTATACAAAGATTAAGGAAAATCTTCTTTAAGATATTACTCTAAGGCCATGTTTTGTGCATAAGATGATGATAGGATAGAATAGAATAATATTATAGATAGAATTGGATTAGATAATGTCATCTTTATTATGTTGGAGGACATCTTAATTGAAAATTTAAAGCGTTGAATGCCATCTTCAAATAGAATTTTGTCTGAAAAGTGGCTACGCAAGACTCAAAGCATGGAGCAAAAATGACTAAGTACGAAACAAGTTTTCCCTTCAAAGAGCCATATTCGACCAAAACCATAGTTGCATCCTTTGTCAGAACCATAAAGACACATGCAACACGACAATGAGCTCTAGAAAGTGCCAAAAAGGCCAAGCATAGAATATGCAACATGGAACAAGGCACTTCAAGCGCAAACAATTAGCATCCTGCAAAGTGTTATAAGAAAAAGAAGTCAAAGAACAAGAATGAAATATCTAACAGCAAATGGCACCATCTCCCTAACAAGTCAAAACATTAATGTTAGACGAACAAATATGAGAAGAATGCACAAGAATGCATTAATGAGCCCACTACGACTTGGCATTTAACAACAGAATAAACATACTACAACCAAGCAAAGTGCGTTCATTGACACGAAAATGGAAGAAAGTTTAAAGGACTCAAGATAAGATGTTAAGTATTGCCACACAAGAAATGGACCAAGCGCATGAGCATGCACTAACAAGCCTACTAAAACAAGGTGTAGAATGACATGTCAAGCACAACAAAACAAGCAAAGACTCATGCATAGGTGCACATTCTTGTGCATAGTCAAATAATGTGCAACAGTGTGATGGGTAAGGTTTAGCTTGGTCCATCAAGAGAGTTACATCTCAAGTGCTCAAAATTCAAATAGGAGGATGTGTTAAAAAGTGCTAAGTGTTGATGAAGGAAACACATGCACTAGCACATTGCTACAAGTTGAGTATCAATGTGATCATGAAAATTACTCATTGTTCTCATTACTCAGAAGGCAGACAAGGAAGGAGTGAAAGAGCTTAAGAAATGAGAACAACAATACCAATGAGAAGCTCTCCTTTCTGAGTTTACAAAACCAAAGGTCATGGATGGCAAGAAATACCCTTGATCACATTTCAAGTTTATAAAAAAAACAACAGGTGAGCACTTAACAGAATAAGGTAAAAGCTCAAGACATGAAATCACAATAACCAAGGATGGACGTTTCCTTAGATACAAATGAGTTTACAAAGCTCAAGTTCATTTGAGGCAAGGATGTAACGTCCCTTTAGCCATATTGAGTGTAATGAGCTTAAATTAGCGAAGAGGCAAGGATGTATCATCCCCTTAGCTAATTGTTGTGCATGTTTTGATGCAAGTTCACGTGATGCAAGGATATATCATCCACTTAGCTGATTTCTTATGCACGTTTGATGTAAGTTCGTATAAGGCAAGGATGTATCATCCCCTTAGCTGATAAAAGTTCCCACAATTCAAGGATGTATCATCACCTTAGCCAATTTTACAACAACATCAAAGGCAAGGAAGTAACATTCCCTCAAGCCAATCTAAAAGGCATGCCAAGTGCTAGTTCATGCAAAGAGAGGAAGTAATATTTCCTTAACCAATCTCCTTTAAAGTATATTATAATGAGTGCTAGATTATGCAAAGCGAGGAGGTAACATTTCTTCGATCAATCTTCTTCAAAGCACATTATAGTGTTAAGTTGTATGAGCTAAAGAGTTAACATTCCCTTGACCAATCTTCTTCAAAGCACATTGAGTGCTAAGTTCTATGAGATGAAGAGGTAACATTCCATTGATCAATCTTCTTCAAAGCACATTGAGTTCTAAGTTGTATGAGGCCAGGAGGTAACATTCCCTTGGCCAATCTTCTTCAAAAGCACGTTTAGTGCTGGAATACGCAAGGCGAGGAGGTAACATTCCCTCGGCAATTTTCTTCAAAGCACGTGAAAATGCTGCATTACAGATGGTGAGAATGGAACATTCCCTCAACCTATCTAGAGCATGTCAAGTTCAACATGAAAAAACTCAAGTATAAAGAAAGGCAAGGACGTGATATTCCCTCAACTTGAATTTATCTAAATCCTCTCAAAAACAAAAAGTGAATATGCTAGAGCTCGAGGCACAATGAAATTATCTAAGTCCTCAAAGAGCATAAGTTATTAAGCTAGAACTCAAGTTACGCATGGAATCTAAGTTCTCAAAGAGCAGAAGCTACCATGATAGGACTCGAAGTGTGAATAAAAACACCAAGTACCCACAAAAGCAAAGGCTGCAAGACTAAGACTCAAAGTAGACAAGTTATGACAAATCATGAAGCTACACCAAAAGTTAGCCACACTAGAAAACAAAACTAGAATTCACAACAAAAATGACAGATAATCAAAAGCAAGAAAAGAAAGGCAATCACACCAAAAAAAGTATACTAACTTGCTAAAAGACATAACAGTCTTAAAAGAGGAGCAGAAAATTTAACCAACATAACGACGTAAGGTTGTCTTTATATAACAACATGCCAAAAGTATGGTAGTCACAACAACATGGCAAGGTTCCCTTCATGCCATTTCAACAAAACAACCACAATTGGTACTAAATTCTGGTTTAGGGGGGACTTAGTGTTAGGGATGGACTCAGCCTAGAAGACCATATGCCTAACCTAGCCTAATATGTCTAGTCCTAATCATGTTCAGCCACCTGGTCTCTTCAGTCTCATGGCCTGAAGACAAACTAATCCCACTCAGATAGCGAAACTCCACCAAATGATGACACATGGCACAATCATATGCTCTCCACATATCTCTAAGTAAGCCTCCTTTCCTTGGGAAAGAAACTCTTAGCACACATTCTTGCCGACATCTGTTGTTTTTACTTTATGCCTTACTTTTGTACCCTAGTCATACCCGGACACCCAGCCAATCTTATCAAGAGTGTTGTACTGGGTGAACAGTTTGATTCACACCATATACTTACTAATAAACTCACAACTACCACCATAGACGTAGCCTATAGGAACATTACCAAAGCACGTAAATCTTGCTGTTCATATCTGTTAGTTTTAACTTGATACATATACATATATATTTTGAAATGACAAACACTTTAGCAAAATTAAATGAAATTTCTATATTGTAAATTTGCTTTATGATTTATGATTTTCACAAACGATTTCAAGTACTTTGATCAAATATAAGACCATAATTTAATTGCTTATTCTTATTGGTCTTAATCTTTTATAAAATGACTTTGAATATTTCATCAAGTAATTTTCTCAATGAAATATAGAATATATTTTTGGAAAATTACATGATAAATATTTGAGCTAACTTTTCAAGGGCTTAGTCAAGAAACATTAAGTTGAAAAATGACTTGGGATGATTTAAAGCCAAAGATTACACATTTTTCAACTTAAAACTACCCAAATTTCTCAAAACAAGAAGAGGGGATCGATCCCCTATAGTGAAGGGATCCATCCCTTGTTGGCAGAATACCCTTGAAGGTTGAAACAGTGCAAGGGATCCATCCCTTGTTGGTTGAATACCCTTCAAGGATCGAACAGTGCAAGGGATCCATCCCCCACTTAAAGGGGTCAATCCCCTCCATGCTAGAAGCCTGCAACATCTAGTTTTTTGTGAGGGCCAACGGGAAAATCAGTTTTAGGCTCTACCAAGTTTCAAAAACCATCCAAGGGAGTATAAATAAAAGCTTAGAAGTTCAAGACACAAAATAGACTTCATTATTCATCTTCTCCAAGCTTCAAAAACATTTTAAGTGCTAGAAATCAAAATCTTTTATCATTTTCATAATCCTTGTATAGTACAAACCTTGTATAGGTTCTTCCAAAGCTTAGAGTGTAATCACCCACCTTCTTAGAGATTATCTTAGATTACAACTCTTGAAAACCCTTTCACACCTTGTAAAGGGTAGTGAACCCTTGAGAGCTCAACTTGTGAAGTGAGTTGTGGGTAGAAATTAAGGTTTTCTCCTTGAGCCATAAAAGGGAGAGGTTGTAAGGTTTTTTTTCTTGAGCCCCAAAAAAGGAGTAAGGTTTCCTCCTTGAACCTAAAAAAAGGAGAGATATAAAGGTTACTCTTGAGCCTACGAAAAAGAGTGTAACAAATTCAAGCTAGTGAATTTGGAAAAAATCCTTAAGAGCATCTCAAGGTAGAGGACGTAGGCAAGGTTGCCGAACATTTATAAATCACTTGCTTACAATTCTCTTTCCCTTAACTCTTTACTTACATTTGAATTGTACACTTTATTTAGATTTTGAATTGTATGCTTCACTTGGCTAAGAGAAATTAGAAAACTATAAGATAGGCTAGAGAATTTTAAAAGATCAAAAAATAAACCTAAAGGTAGTTAAAAACCGATTCACCCCTCTCGGTTAAATAATTGAGCCAACAATATCTTTTACTTACTCTATTCATCACTCTGTAACAATTAGGTTCAAAAACATGGTTGCACAATTGAAGTGAACCAAAAAGATAGATTAGAGACAGAAACGAACACTGCCA